>PISX010025453.1:0-26151 GCA_004024625.1 Mellivora capensis | reverse complement strand
GTTTGCCCTTAAAGACATCTGGACTTCTGAAAAAAAGATTAGGGACTTCTTCTAGGCAACCCCACAATCTAAAGGTAGATTGAACAACAGGGAAACAGGACTTTAGTTTACATTTAATATATGCTAGATACCATAGCAGGTAATTAATTCTTATAAAACTTCCAGGGGGTGAATATCACTACTCCCATTTTTTAGTAGACGGGAGGGCATTTCAAAAGAATTCAAAAGAATAAGTTGCCTGGGTGGCTCAGTTAGTTGGGAGGTTACCTTCAGCTCAGGTCATGATCCCCTGGTCCTGGGATGAAGTCCCAAAAGGGGCTCCCTGCTCAGCAGGGAGCCTGCTTCTCTTTCTGTCTCTGCCCTTCCCACTCATGCTCACTTTCTCTCTCTCAAATAAATAAATGAAATCCTTAAAAAAAAAAGAATAAGTTACCTATTTCAAAGACAATAAATAACTTGCCATCTTTTATACCTGGTCAGTGAGAGATCAGAAAATGAAATGGGTATCTGATTCACTTAGCCTTTCCCAGAAGTCTTTCTGATAGCCCACAAGAAGGGGTCAATACTCAGTGTGTAGCATAAGATTACTTTCTGAAAATAGAGTCAGTGGGGATACCTGGATGGCTCAGTCTGTTAAGCTTCTGCCTTAGGCTCAGGTCATGATACCAGAGCCCTGGGAGGAATCCTGCATCAGTCTCCTTGCTCAGCAGAGACCCTGCTTCTCTCTCCCTCTCTCTCTGACTCACCCCTTGCTTATGTGCTCCTGCTCTCTCTCTAACAAACAAATATTTCTGTCTTTTCTTTCTCTCTTTTTTTCTATTTATTTTCTTTATTTTTCTTTCTTTCTTTTTTTCTTTCTCTATCTCTGTCTCTATTTCTCTATTTCTTTCCTTTCCTTCCTTCCTTCCTTCCTTCCTTCCTTCCTTCCTTTCATCCCTTTCTTCCCTATTTGGTGGTATCCTTGTCAGGCTTAGGGTGATGCTAGCATCATAAAATTAGTTTGGAAACATACCCCCCTCTTCAGTTTTTTAAAGAGTTTGGAAAGGATAGGTATTCAATCTTTGAACGTTTGGTAGAAATCACCAGTAAAACTGACCCTGGGTTTTTGTTTTCAGGAGGTCTTTAAATGTTGATTCAGTCTCCTTACTAGTAATCATTCTATTCGGGTTTATCTATTTCTTCCTGATTCAGTCTTGGAAGAATGTATGTTTCTAGGAATTTACCCATTTTTTTCTATGTTGTCCAATTTATTGGCATATAATTATTCATAATCTCTTATTAACTTTATATTTCTTTGGTTTCAGTTGTAACTTCTTTCATTTCTAAATTTATTTGCAACATCTGTCTTTTTTTACCTTGTCTAGCTAAAGTTTTGTCAATTTTGTTTATCTTTTCAAAGAACCAGCTCTTGGCTTCATTAATCTTTTCTACCTTTTTTAGTCTCTATTTCATTTATGTCTGCTCTGATCTTTATTATTTCCTCCCTTCTAACTTTGGACCTTATTTCTTCTTTTTCTAGTTCATTTAGGTGTAAAGTTATATTGTTTATGTGGGATTTTTCTTATTTCTTGAAGTAAGCCTTTATTGCTATGAACTTCTCTCCTAGAACTACTGTTGCTCCGTACCATACCTTTTGGATTGTTATATTTCCATTTTCATTTGTCTCAAGGTATTTTTTGATTTCCCCTTTGATTTCTTCATTGACCTATTGGTATTCAGTAGCATGTTGCTTAATCTCCCCATATTTGTGATTTTTCCAGTTTCTTTCTTCTAATTGATTTCTAGTTTCATACTGTTCTGGTTGAAGGAGATGCTTGATATGATTTCAGTCTTATTAAATTCATTGAGATTTGTTTGTGAACTAACGTGATCTGTCTTGGAGAATGTTCCATGTGCACTTGAGAAGAATGTGTATTCTGCTGTTTTAGATTAAAAGTTCTATATGTATTTATTAAGTCCACCTGTTTTAATGCATTTCTTTTTTTAAATTTTTTATTTTTTTAATTTCTTTTCAGTGTTCCAGAATTCATTGTTTATGCACCCCATCCAGTGCTCCATGCAATATGTGCCCTCCATAATACCCACCACCAGGCTCACCCAACCTCCCACTCCCTACCCCTCCAAAACCCTCAGATTGTTTTTCAGAGTCCATAGTCTCTCATGGTTCATCTCCCCCTCCAATGTCCCCCAACTACCTTCTCATCTCCATCTCCCTATGTCCTCCGTGTTATTTCTTATGCTCCACAAATAAGTGAAACCATATAATAATTGACTGTCTCTGCTTGACTTATTTCACTCAGCATAACCTCTTCCAGTCCCGTCCATGTTGCTACAAAAGTTGGGTATTCATCCTTTCTGATGGAGGCATAATACTCCATAGTATATATGGACCACATCTTCCTTATCCATTCTTCCATTGAAGAGCATCTTGGTTCTTTCCACAGTTTGGCAACTGTGGCCATTGCTGCTATGAATATTGGAGTACAGATGGCCCTTCTTTTCACTACATCTGTATCTTTACAGTTTTGCAGTTGCAGGGTCACAGGGAAGCTCTATTTTTAATTTAAGGAATCTCCACACTGTTGTCCAAAGTGGCTGTACCAACTTGCATTCCCACCAACAGTGTAAGAGGGTTCCCCTTTCTCCACATCCTCTCCAACACACGTTGTTTCCTGTCTTGTTAATTTTGGCCATTCTAACTGGTGTAAGGTGGTATCTCAATGCGGTTTTGATTTGAATCTGCCTTATGGATAGTGATGAACATTTTTTTCATGTGTCTGTTAGCCATTTGTATTTATTGGAGAAGTGTCTGTTTTTATCTTCTGCCCATTTTTTTGACTTGATTATCTGTTTTGTGTGTTGAGTTTGAGGAGTTCCTTATAGATCCTAGATATCAGCCCTTTGTCTGTAGTGTCATTTGCAAATACCTTCTCCCATTCTGTGGGTTGCCTCTTTGTTTTGTTGACTTTGCTGTGCAGAAGCTTTTGATCTTGATGAAGTCCCCAAAATTCATTTTCGCTTTTGTTTCCTTTGCCTTTGGAGACATATCTTGAAACAAGGCTGTGGCTAATGTTGAAGAAGTTACTGCCTATGTTCTCATCTAGGATTTTGATGCATTCCTATCTAAAATTGAGGTCTTTCATCCATTTTGAGTTTATCTTTGTGTATGGTAAAAGAATGGTCGAGTTTCATTCTTCTATACATAGCTGTCCAATTTTCCCAACACCATTTATTGAAGAGACTGTCTTTTCCACTGGTTATTTTTTCCTGCTTTGTTGACGATTATTTGACCGTAGAGTTGCAGGTTCATATCTAGACTCTCTACCCTGTTCCACTGGTCTATGTGTCTCTTTTTGTGCCAGTACCATGCTGTCTTGGTGATCACAGCTTTATAATAAAGCTTGAAATCAGGCAACGTAATACCCCCAGCTTTGTTTTTCTTTTTCAACATTTCCTTAGCAATTCGGGGTCTTTTCTGGGTCCATACAAATTTTAGGATTGTTTGTACCTGAACTTTGAAAAATGCCGGTGGAATTTTGATTGGGATGGCATTGAAAGTATAGATTGCTCTGGGTAGTTTACCAATTCTTCCAATACATGACCAAGGAATGTTTTTCCATCTTTTTGTTTCTTCTTCAATTTATTTCATGAATGTTCTGTAGTTCCTCGAATACAGAGGAACTACCTCTTTGGTTAGGTTTATTCCAAGGTATCTATGGTTCTTGGTGCTCTAGCAAATGGAATCAATTTTCTAATTTCCCTTTCTATAGTTTCATTGTTAGTATAGAAGAAAGCAACTGATTTCTGTGCATTGATATTGTATCCTGCTGCATTACTGAATTACTGTATGAGTTCTAGTAGTTTGGGGTGGAGTCTTGGGTTTTCCAAAAGTATCATGTTACCTGTGAAGAGAGAGAGTTTGACTTCTTCTTTGCCGATTTGAATACCTTTTACTTCTTTTTGTTATCTGATTGCTCTTGTTAGGATTTCTAATACTATTGAACAATAGTAGTGAGAGTGGGCATCCTTATCATGTTCCTGATCTCAATGGGAAGGATGTCAGCTTTTCCCCATTGAGAATGATATTTGCTGTGGGCTTTTCATAGATGTTTTATGAATTTGAGGAATGCTCCCTCTATCCCTATACTTTGAAGAGTTTTAATCAGGAAAGGATGCTATATTTTGTCAAATGCTTCTGTATCAATTGAAAGGACCATGTGGTTTTTCTCTCTTCTCTTACTAATTTGTTCTACCACATTGATTGGTTTGCGAATGTTGAACCACCCTTGCATTCCATGGACAAATTCCATCTGGTCATGGTGGATAATTTTTTTAATGTACTGTTGTATCCTATTCGCTAGGATCTTGTTGAGAATCTTGGCATCCATATTCATGAGGGATATTGGTCTGAAATTCTCCTTTTTGATGGGGTCTTTGCCTGGTTTGGGGATCAAGGTAATAGAAGGAGCCTGGAAGTTTTCCTTCCATTTCTACTTTTTGAAACAGCTTCAGGAGAATAGGTATTATTTCTTATTTGAATGTTTGGTAGAATTCCCCAGGGAATCTGTCAGGTCCTGGACTCTTGTTTTTTGGGGAGGTTTTTGATCACTGCTTCAATCTCATTTCTAGATACTGGTCTTTTCAGATTATCAATTTCTTCCTGTTTCAGTATTGGAAGTTTATAGGTTTCCCAGCATGCATCCATTTCTTCTAGGTTGCTTAACTTATTGGCATATAACTGTTGATAATAATTTCTGATTATTGTTTCTATTTCCTTGGCATTAGTCATAATCTCTCCCCTTTCATTCATTATTTTATTATTTTAGGTCCTCTCTCTTTTCTTTTTTTTTTTAAAGATTTTATTTATTTATTTGACAGACAGAGATCACAAGTAGGCAGAGAGGCAGGCAGAGAGAGTGAGAGGAGGAAGCAGGCTCCCTGCTGACCAGAGAGCCGGATGCGGAGCTTGATCCCAGGACACTGGGATCATGACCTGAGCCGAAGGCAGAGGCTTTAACCCACTGAGCCACCCAGGCGCCCCTCCTCTCTCTTTTCTTTTGGATTAGTTTGGCCAATGATTTATCGATCTTATTAATTCTTTCAGAGAACTAGCTTCTGGTTTTGTTGATGTGTTCTACTGTATCTCTGGTTTCCAATTCATTGATCTCTGCTCTAATCTTCATTATTTTCTTTCTTGTGTGTGGGGTTGGCTTAATTCGTTGTTGATTTTCCAGTTCTTTAAGGTGTAAAGAGAGTTGGTATATTATGGCTATGTATTTCCCCCTTGGGACTGTCTTTGCTGTATCCCATAGGTTTTGGACCAGTGTATCTTCATTCTCATTGGTTTCCATGAATTGTTTAAGTTCTAATTTGATATCCTGGTTGATCCAGACATTCCTGAGTAGGATGGTCTTTAGCTTCCAAGTGTTTGAATTCCTTCCAAACTTTTTCTTGTTGTTGAATTCCGGTTTCAAAGCACTGTGGTCTGAGAATATGCAGGGAATAATCTCAATCTTTTGGTATCAGTTGAGCCCTGATTTGTGACCCAGTATGCAGTCTATTCTGGAAAAAGTTCCATGTGCACTTGAGAAGAATGAGTATTCTGTTGTTTTAGGGTGGTATGTTCTGTATATATCTATGAGGTCCATCTGGTCCAATGTGTCATCCAAAGCTCTTGTTTCTTTATTGATTTTCTGCTTAGATGATCTGTCTATTGCTGAGAATGGCATGTTAAGATCCCCTACAATTAATGTATTCTTATCAATATGACTCTTTATTTTGAATAAGAGTTGGCTTATGTAGTTGACTGTTCCCATGTTGGGAGTATAAATATTTACAATTGTTAGTTCTTGGTGAATAGACCCTTTAAGAATGATGTAGTGTCCTTCTAGCGCTAAAGACTGAATACAGTCGTTAGCTTAAAATCTAATTTATCTGAAATAAGAATCGCTACCCCAGCTTTTTTTTTTGAGGCCCATTAGCATGAAGGATGGTTCTCCATCCCTTCATTTTCGGTCTGGATCTACCTTTAGGTTCAAAATGCATCTCTTGTAGACAGCATATGGATGAGTCCTGTTGTTTTATCAGTCTGCAACCCTGTGCTGTTTTATGGGAGCATTTAGGCCATTCACTTAGAGAGTGATTATTGAAAGATAAGTTTTTATTGACATGTTGCCTGTGAAGTCTTTGTTTCTATAGATTGTCTTTGTAAATTTATGTTCTATGTCACTTTTGGGCTCTTTCTTCTTTTATAGAACCCCCCTTAATATTTCTTGTAGTGCCAGCTTGGTGGTCACATAATCTTACTGGTTTTAGAAGCTCTTTATCTCTCCATCCATTCTGAATGTAAGTCTTGCTGGATAAAGTTGCCTTGGCTGCATGTTCTTCTCATTTAGTGTCCTGAATATGTCTTGCCAGCCCCTTCTGGCTTGCCAGGTTTCTTTGGACAGGCCTGACATTATTCTGATGGTCCTCCCTCTGTTAAGTAAGAAATCTCTTCCCCTTGCTGCCCTTAAGACAGTGTCTCTGAATTTATGACTCGTGAAATTCACAATCACGTGCCTGGAGGTCTTTCTACCCTTGTTGATCTTGGGGGTTGTCCTCTCTGCCTCTCGGACATGAACACTTGTTACATTCCCCAGATTAGGGAAATTTTCATCTAGGATGTGTTCAACTATATTTTTTAGCCCTTGCTCTTTCTCCACTCCCCCCCTCAGGGTTCCCAATAATTCTGACAATGGAATGTTTCATGTCATCATATATCTCCCTAATTCTGTTTTCATGGTGTCTAAACTGTTTGTTCCAGGCCTCCTCCTGATCTTTCTTCTCTATCAGTTTGTCTTCTAGATCACTAATTCTATTTTCTGCCTCATTTACCTTAGCCTTTAGAGTATTTAGATTAGATTGGATCTCACTGATAGCATTTTCAAGTTCTGCCAAATCAGCTCTCACTTCTACCCTTAGAGATTCTAGGTTGCCACTAATGGTCTTCTCCAACCTAGCCATTGCTTGGATAATTATTATGCTGAATTCTATCTCTGACATATTGTTTATGTCCTTACCCAATAGTGCTGTGGCAGAGGTCACAGTCTCTGAATTTTTCCTCTGTTGGGTGTTCCTTCTCCTAGTCATTTTAGTGAGAGGTGGTTAAGGGGATATAGAGCTGAATATGTCAATCATGATCCAGGCAAGGTACACCCTTGTGAGCAGGGGTGGCAGAGCTTGGTTGGACGACTGGATCCACCTAGGGTGCACTTTCTCAGCCAAACTGTGCCTCTCAGAGGTCTCATGTCCCACACAGCATGGAGCTGGATGGACACAGTGACTGGCCGCTGGCAACTGGCCAGAGGTGGCTTCAGAGGGAGTGCCACTGTGGGCAGAACATTGCTGGCTGCCACCTTGCCAGCCTAAGCAAGAGAGCTGCAGCATTGATGTGATCCTCCTCTTTCCCACAGCCACACTGCCTGGGGCCATGGCCACACTCCCTTGGTGTGAATTTCTTTGGGTTCCTCTTATTTGGGATACTCTGTGTCTCCTGGATTTGGATGTTTATTTTCTTCTCCAGGTTAGGAAAGTTTGTATCCATTATTTCTTCACATACCTTTTTTGCCCATTCCTTTCTCTCTTCTCCTGGGATTCCTTTAATACACATGTTATTTGGTGTTGTCTCATAGATTCCTTAAACTATCTTCACACACACACACACACACACACACACACACACAGAGAGACACATATATTTTTTTGTGGTGCTCTTTTGGGTGAATTCACTGCCCTGTTTTCCGGGTCACTGATCCATTTTTCTCCCTTGTCTAGTCTGCTGTAGAACCCCCTCTATTGTATTTATTCTGTTCTTCACCTCTGTGACTTCTGTTTCATACTTTTAATATCTTCTGTTTGTTGAAGTTCTCACTGTGTTCATCCATTTATTCCTGAGTCTGGTAAGCATTTTTATTTGAACTGTTTAAAAGTTATTATTTTTTAAGTACAGTTGATACACAATGTGGTGTGAGTATTTTTATGACCATTACTTTGAATTTTTCAATTTTTATCATTTCATTAAGGTATTTTTCTGAGGCCTAGTCTTGTACTTTCATTTGGTACATATCTCTCTCTTACCTTATTTTGCTTGACTCTCTATGTTTGTTTCTGTGTTTGAGAGGTAACTGGATTATATGTGAAAGAGCTACTTCTCTCTATTTTGATGAAACACCTGCCTCTCCTAGTTTTGATGAGTGGCCTTATGCAGGAGATAAACTTATCATTTAACCTTGCCATCCTCTTGGTGGTCTTTCAAACCTTTGTGATTGTCTAAGTCACCTGATTTATTCTTAATAGGTCTTAACTCTTGAGACTGTGCCAAGACCTACAAGTAGATGATCTTGTCATCTAGATGAAACACCTAGTTTCAGGCTGATTGGAAGCCAGATCCTATGGCAGTAGGTTTTAAAAATTGTAAATATATGTAGTCTTGTGAAACCATAGTGGCAAGCCCTGGTGCCATCCAGACCACAAAATATGTAATGTCCCTTAGGTGACAGTTGCAGAAATTGAGGCTTTAGGTAAGTGTATAAACTCTTTCCTTGGAGGTACCAGTGAGCTGTAGTAAGGCCTAGGAAGAGTGTCAGAAGGTTGTTTCCCTGCCTATGTTCCCTGTATCCTTTATAGCCTCTAGATGTGTGGTAAACCTGAAGCCTGTCCTTCGGCTTGGAGCTCCAGGACAAGTAGATAGGCCTTTTTCACAGGCAGACTAAGGGTGTGCTCCAATATGCTATCTGTGTAGTTCCTTGGGTACAGTAGCCTGCCTGGAACTGTCTTTCCAGTTGTTATAGCTCTGTGTAGAAATACAAGCTCTTCTGGCCACCAGGGCCAGGTGATCAAGGAGCATCCCTTGTACACTGTGCTCATCTGCCTGCAGTCATCCACAGAGGTTAGTGAGGCTGCAGGAGAGGGCTGAAGGTGGGGCATGTCCACAGCTGTAGCATGCAGGGAGCGCATGCTGGGGAAAGGATATGCTGGCAGGTTTACTGAGGCAGAAAAATAGTGCTGGGATTGGGGCACTATTTTTAGTAAGGTTTTAGTGAGGCTATAGAGGAAGAATGTAAAATTGGCACTTGTCAGCTACTTTGTCCTTAAAGAAAGTCCCAAATGGTCCTTTTCCTTCTGGCGGATGCTTTAAGATTAGCAAATGAAGCTCTTTCATGTATAATTGTTACCTCTCAAACTGCTGCCTCTGCACTGCTTCCCAGGATGAGCGAGTCCACCCATGAGCCCCTCACAAGGAGTATCTCAGATCCTCATCTCCCTGTGGGTATCCTGGTTGTAAGCCTGGTTGGTTTCCAGAGTTAAGTGTTTTGGGGGCCTTGTTTCTCTGGTGTAGGTCCCAAGGGTTGGGTTGGGGTGCCTACTATGGGGCACAAACCCCATACTCCTCAGAGAGAGGCTCTAGGCCCATGAGATCCCTCCCTCTTGTGGTTTCTGTTCCAGGGTGGGGGTTTTGGTGAGACAGTATCTCTGCCTTTCCTGCCTGTCCTAATGTGGCCCTTCTATTTGTTGTTGTGGAAGGACTGTTCAGCTAGTTTTCAATTCTCTTTCAGTAGTAATTATTCCATAAGTAGCTGTCCATTTGCCTTGTCAGTGGGAGGAAATCTTCCCATTCCACCATCTCCCGTCCACCTCCCAAGGATAACATAGTATATGCCTACAGAAAATTGTTTCAGTTTTATGTGTTGAAGTTTATCTGTATGGTAGAGATATTTTTTTTTCCAGTCTACAGAGGGAAACCAGCAGAGTCAAAAGGAACTTAACTGGTTTTCCTAAAGGCATATCTGGCAAATTTGGAAAAAATAGTACAGATCTGTGTGGTTTGAATTAAGAATCAGGCTTTCAAATTGAGAGTAATAGGGAATATTTCCTTTTCTGAGTTTAATATATCAATTTCTTAGCTCTGTTACACCTTCCTTTCCTTTTACATTTACCCTTAGGAAATCACATATATCTCTCCCATGGAAACCAGATATTCTTTTGACTTCATCGCATTTAGTGTTTATGTCATCAGGTACTAGAAATATAACAAGGAAAATATACACATTAGTTTTGCTTTTAAGGAAGCAATGAATGAATGAGAATGTATATGGATTCACAGATGGTAACAGATTGTGTTCTATCACAATCTGGACATGTAAAGTAAATGTCCAAAAATATGCCAAGAATGGTTAGTCATATTAAAAGTAGTCATATCTGGGTTTGCTTTATGTGGTCCCTAATTTTATTACACATGTGATATTAGCAGAGTTTGGGTAATACATGCAAAAAAGTCATTGACCTTGGAATAAGAAAACCTGAGTTATAGTTTGTATTAGCTTTCTATTACTGTGTAGAAAGTAATGAAAATTTGGTTGCCTAAAATAATACAATTTATTATTTAACAGCTTGCATGGGTTAGGAGTCCAGGGATAGGTCAGCTGAGTTCTCACCTCAGGGTCTCACTAGGCTGAAATGAGTCACGGCGAAAATCTCCTCTTGGGCTCAGAGTTCTCTTCCAGACTCACCGGTTGTTGGTGGAATTCAGTTCCTTGTAGGACTGAATTTTCCATTTTATTGTCACCAGCTGGGAGCCACTTGGCTCCTAGAGGCCACCTTATAGTTCTTGCTATATAGTTTCCTCTATAGTTTACAGAATTTTTTTTTCTTCTAGTTGGAGAATTTCTGTCTCCCTGGTTTATTTTACCTCTGATCCCTAGATCTTCTTTTAAAGAGTTCATCTAATTTGGTCAGGCCTACCAAAGCTATATTCCATTTGATTAACATAAGTTAACTTATTAGGGATCTGAATTATATCTCCAAAATTTCTTCACCTTTTATATACTATAACCTCATCAAGGAAGTGATGTGTTATTTCACTCACCTGCAATCAAAAGGAGGGGATTATATGTATATATAGAATATATAGAATAGTATATAAGAATATGTATAATGAAGTAGAAATCTTGGAAACCGTCTTAGAATACTGCTTACCATATAGCCAAATATCTATTATGTTTATCTATGTGACATTGAACATTTGAATTCTCTTACCTCTGTCTTCCCATGTGTAAAAGTAGGTAAATGCACTGAATAACCTCTCTAGGAAACTTCTAGCTTTGATATTCTAAAATTCCATGAAGGAGAAAGAGTCTGAAATTATTAAGTTACAGGGATACATGTGGATTTGTGATACCCTCTGATTGTCTGGTAACCATTTCAGAAGCACCCCTTGGATTTGGAAAGTCGTCAGTAAGCAAGTAAATAAAGACATCAAGAGCAAGTATTAAAATGAATTCAGGGCACACATTTATTGCCTATCACCTACTCATTCAACTGCTATGGGAGTCAGAGCATAACATGGACATTAAAGCATTCATTGAACTATAATCGTTATGGAAATTTAGAAATTTGAGAGGTTTGACATAGTAGGTAGTAAAACTGACTAAAATTCTAAGAGTTGAGATATTTTTAATGACTTCTCATCTAAAATGACAAGCTTATATTGCTATGTAATCTGTCATATTATAAAATTGTATTTCCAAGCTAATAAAATGGTTTATAAAATTTGACTTGAAATGTATTAGTAGTAGTATATTAATATTAGAAAGATGTAAGAAAACATAAAGCATAGATGCAACAAACTTCTCTTGAGAAAGTTTAGGAGTTATGCCAGACAATGGATAGTTCTCTAATAAATTCCAGAAAGCATAAGCTCTCCCAGGGGAATTAAAGATAAGATGAGGGGATGCCTGGGTGGCTCAGTGGGTTAAGCCTCTGCCTTTGGCTCAGGTCGTGATCTCAGGGTCCTGGGATCGAGCCCCGCATCAGGCTCTCTGTTCGGCAGGGAGCCTGCTTTCCCCTCTCTCTGCCTGCCTCTCTGCCTACTTGAGATCTCTAGCTCTGTCAAATAAATAAATAAAATCTTAAAAAAAAAAAAAAGATGGAATAGGATATTGGGTTTTCTTTCCCTTCCCATCATTACCTCACTTACGGTGTTTCCAGTTTGATTTGAAACACCAGAAATGTTCTTGAGCAATGGCTCTGGAAAGACGGTGTGTGCTTTCTTTTTGCGGGTATTCCACATAACTTCTTCAGAAGGCTTCTGGAAGAGTTTTGTAGCATTAACCAACTCAGGATAGTGTGGCACTGTGTGGTACTTGAAAAATTCACAGGACTGGTCCTGGGACAACAGATCTTATTCAATCTGGATAGATTCATGGCCAAAAAGAAAGTACAAATCCTTCAGTAACAAAGAAAACAGCAGTTATAATCAACTGGGATGGCTTTGAGGGGCTTAAATGGTGACCTGGCAACTAGCTCTGGTCAGAAGAAAAGGCTAATACTCTCGGGTTGAATAAGAGCTGCTAGAAAAGTCCTGAGCCACTTGAAATCATTGTCCTGTTTATAAAGAAACGATACGGAGGTTTGAAGAACTGGACATAAAGGTGATGCAGGTTGCCAGGTAGATCGGCATAATGGTGAACTTCCTTTATTCATGCTCCACCAGGCTGACTCTCAAAAGGGATTTGCTGTCAGACTTTCTGGCTGACTGCCAGATTTATTGGTCTTGCTGCCAGATGTGTTTTGACTCACAGGGAGGTGGAAAGCTTGAAATGCCTTACAACATGCTCTGCTGTACTTATAAAAGCCAGGCAGTCACAAAATGTCAGAAGCACAGTGCTACACTTCAGACTTCCAAAAGTCACCCTACCATCAGTCAGGTAACTGAGTAGCATACTTTAGAAACAGTGTATGAGCTCTTGCTCTAGGGTTATCCAAGATCTGTAGATTTTCGACTGCTGGTAGGGAAGGCAGTTCAATAACATATTCCTCTTTTTAATATAATTGATGAAAGAATATTTAAGAGGAGAAGGAAATGATCTTTTTTTTTTAGAGAAACTGTAAAATTGCTGTGGTGGCAGGAATAGGCACTTGGTAGGTCATAAGCTCTATTGGCAATAAAAGGAAGTCTTAAGAACTCTATTTAAATGTGGACTCTTCTAGATCTTGTGTGACCTTCAGCAAATTAAATTACCTGCTCTGACCTTGGCGTCTATATTTAATAATAATAATCTAATAAATTATTAAATATTACATAACCAAAAATGTCTTTTTATCCAGCTAGAACTGTAACCTCCTAGTGCTGCAGTTCAATTTTATCATCTTTCATTTCTCCGTAGCTCTTACTACAATCATTATATAGCTTGCTTATTTATTTTGCTTATTTTTTTAAAATTTTGCTTATTTTTGTTTTTCCCTCCCCCAAAAGATGTTAACTCCACAAGGAAAGGTAGTCTGTCTACTTTGCTAACAGCTTTATCTCTAGGACCAAGAGATACTTAACATACTGTAAAGGTTCATATTTTTATTTGGTGAACAAATAAACTGATTCCTGTTTAATAGGTGCTTGTGGAAAGAAAACGAAATGGCTTATGTAAAGAATTAAGTCTTATTTGAAGAATTAAGCCCCTAATAAATATTAGTCCCCCCTTTTTAAATACTGTTCATAGGTCTTTTCTTTGTAAAAGTATGTATGGATCCACCTCCCTGCCATGTTGTGAGTTCTGAGAATGCAGGTTCTTTTATTTACCTCTGTATACTCATCACCTTGTAAAGGGTTTGGTACAGTGTTTAGTAGCTACCCAGTGAATTAATATGTAAGTAATATTTCAGTAAGCATATGATCATTAAGTAATTGAGCAGTTAACAAACAAACAAATACTTGAGCCATACCTGAAGACATAAAATACATCCTTCTAGTGAACAAAGTAATATAATTATTCACTTTCTTGGCAAAATAATCTATAGCTGTCTTTAACTAGACACTAAGCCAGAGGCTTGGCATTTTACAAAACAGTACAGAATACTTTAAGTCATTTTGATCTTATTTCAATTTGTGTTGATTCCGTAAATATTTCATGTAGTCCCTTATGTATAGTAATAGGTGTTTTTCTTGTAGAAAAGTGATCAAGAGCTATTTTTGATCTGGGGATCTACTTTTTCTTCCTTTGAAACTAATCTGCTAGAAATCAAAATATAAGAAACAACTTTGTTCTATGACTGGCTACAATCTACCTGTCCATACTAAACTTTAATGATAACAGGAAAAAATGAAGAGCCATAGTTTCAACTACATTTATCTTTTGGTTAGGAAATCACTAGAGGAGTTAAGAAACAAAACAAACGATCATGGGGAGGTGGGGTGAAGAGAGAAGGAAGCAGACTCTTACCTATAGAGAATAAACTGATGGTTACCAGAGGGAAGGTAGGGGAAGGGTTAAATAGGTGATGGGGATTAAGGAGGCTACTTGTGATGAGCCCCAGGTATTATATGGATGTATTGAATCACTATTTTGTACACTTGAAATTAATATTACACCAAATGGTTTCTTAAAAATTATTTATTTGACAGAGAGAGACACAGTGAGAGAGGGAACACAAGCAGGGGGAGTGGGAGAGAGAGAAGCGGGCTTTTAGGGGAGCAGGGAGTTGGATGCAGGGCTCAATCCAGGATGCTGGGATCACGACCTGAGCCGAAGGCAGACGCTTAATGACTGAGCCACCCAAGCCCCCCTATTACCCTGAATGTTAACCGGAATTTAAAAACTTTTAAAAAGGGAATAAAAAAGAAATACACTAGAAGAGTTTCATATTCTCAGCTGCAGTTGCTGAGAGAAAATTCAAAACAGACAAAAATCATAGTGTCTAAAGTTTGTGGCAATGTGGCTGGTATTCCAGATTGTATTGATTATAAAAAATATATATGTTGCATAATGAGGAATGCTTTAAGTTCTGTCCAATATTATTTGCCTCAAAGGTTCTAAGATTTGAAGACTCAGCATCTCTGAAGTCTAACAGCAGTTAGAGACCAAGGTATGGTCCAGGAATAGAAATGTAACTGGGATAGAGTATGAGGTTAAAAGTCTATAGTATGAAGTTAAAAGCCTATAGTATGTTAGATAAATTGGAAAATTAACATTTCATTTGTAGAACTATTGGAATTCTTGGAAATTCTCTAAGAAGGAAATGGGTACAGGAAAGTTAAGCCAAATTTACTCAGGAAAGACACTCTAACCAGCAACAAGAGTAAATATACTTTTCCAAAGTGTTCTTCGGTTTTTATAAACAACTTACACTGAGTTTGGACCTATGAAAAACCTGAAATGGGAGTAAAATGGTCATAGCTTCAGCATAGACTTAATATAAGTCAGGACTCCTGAAATAGGAGGTTTATTAGCAGGTTTAAAAGATCCAGACAATCTTACATATTTAATTAGTGACAAATAGAACTGGACACAAGTCCCCAAAGAATCTCTGCAAGAAAAAGTTTTATGCTATTAATTTCCTAAAATCACATTTGTAAAAATTACGTATTTTTATAAAAGGAAAGATAGTTTTCACCTTGGAATGATTTCAAGCTACAGAAAAGTTGAACATTTATTTATTTATTTAGTACAGATAGCTTTTCTCCCTGAGACAGTTGAGAGGAGGTTGCTGACACAATGGCCCATCACCAGGTAACACTTTAGTGTGTCAATTCTATGAACAGAATATATAAAGACAATAAAACAAAGAAAATAAGAAAATTAATTTGATATGGTGTTACTGTCTAATCCCCAGACCTCACTCAGGTGTTGCCAGTTAATGTTGTTCATGGAAAAGTTAAATCAGTTTCAGGCCATGTGTATTTGTTGGGTTTATTATACTCCAGTCCCGAACACTTTTTCTTTAGTTTTTCTTTGAATTCTGTGATCTTGAAATGTTTGCATATTGCATATGTAATTTTGTGCAATATTTCTCAGTTTGGGTTTATCTGATCTATCATGATTACTAGCTTCAGATTGTGTATTTTGATATATTTGTCACAGGTATGATGCTTTAGTCTTTGGCTTGCATTATATTAGGTCCCATATGATTTCAGTTTCCCATTACTTGGGAAGCTAACTCTATTCACTTGACTAAATCAATCGGTGTCTACTAAGTTTTTCCTTTGAGAGAGTACTATATTTTCTCCATTGAAGTAATAATTTTGATAAGAGGTAAATTAAATCTGTGTAAATCCTGTTCCTTAAAAACTTATCTCCACTGATTTTTCTGAATTGAATGAATTATTATTGTCACCTAATGGTACATTTCTAATTCCATTATTTCTTCTACTTTTATTTGTTGCACTTTTATTGCAAAAGATACCTTTCTCTTCCATTCATTCTATCACTCATTGATATCGCTATGAACTCATGAGTCAGTGTTTTATTCAACAAATTATTTTGATGCACATATTATCATAGGTGTTGTTCCATAGGAACCTCTTTAAGATGAATTCTGTGTCTTTTTGACATATTTCTATCATTCTTCATTCTTTCTTTTTTCTAAGAAGCTGTGCTCCCTTTTTATGGGGAACCAAATTTATGAAGCAAATCCAGTGCTAGGTAGTCATCAGTTTTGGACAGAACTAGAAAATATATGTAGATACACATTCTCATAAACTTCTACATCTTTACTTTTCTCTACATATATGTATGTTCACACCCATTGTTCTAATTCTAATCCATATTTCAGAGTTCTCCATAGTCGTATCCTTTTCCTATGTGTATTGCCTTTGTCTGACGATGATAAAGCTGGCTTTCAATATTCTCAATATAATTACTTACTAAATTAGTCTCTAGAATATGGAGCCAGTCTCAGTTTGTCATCACTGTCTCCCCATCCCCTTTAGCATCTCTGCTCTCAGGTTCAGCTCTGATCCTTCATGCTGGGCCTGGCCCATTTTTCACCCTTCCGTCCTCCCACATGACCTGCATTCCTCAGTAGATTGCCTGTCAGCCCCCACCTTTTTTTTTTTTTTTTTTTTTACTGAATTATTATGACAGAAGGGAAAGAGGAGGGGAGGTAGAAAGGATAAAAGAAAAGAAAGACTTTTCAAAATATAATTCTGTCCCTTATTCAATCTAGCCTACCATGAATTAATTTTAAAGTGGTAAGAATTTAAACACACTATCTGTGATTTTTTTCTACCTGAAATTTTGCTTTACATAGCCAAATGTACAGACCCTGGGAAACCTTTGCTTATCTTATAAATGGTTCATTTTGTTATGTTACCCATCTTATGCAAGCAGCAGTTTTATTCATAACCAATATGGTATCATTATTGCATATTGAGTAAGACAGTGTCTTTCTCTTGGACTGCACAAGTGAGAACCAGACCCGTATCACACTATTGTGTTCCTGTTCATCCTTTGTAAAAACTGGTATCCCATCTTTTTTTTTTAAATATTTATTTATTTATTTATTTATTTATTTTTGAGAGAGTGAAGTCGAGAGAGCATGATCAGGGAGGGGCATAAGAGGAGGGAGAAGCAGACTCCTGCTGAGCAAGGAGCCCGACCTGGGGCTTAATCCCAGGACTCTGGGATCATGACCTGAGCAGAAGCAGAGGCTTAACCACCTGAGCCACCCAGAGTCCCTATCCCATTTTGTCTATAAAAACATTTGTCATCCTTCTATGCTCATCAGCTTTTTTCCCATCTTT
The DNA here is from genome assembly GCA_004024625.1 of Mellivora capensis. Lineage (NCBI taxonomy): Eukaryota > Metazoa > Chordata > Mammalia > Carnivora > Mustelidae > Mellivora > Mellivora capensis. The sequence goes on along the minus strand of PISX010025453.1, from coordinate 8,597 downwards.
CTTGGGATTTCTAGCTGAGAATAAGTTGCACAATGAGACTGTCATTCTCATCTCTGATGGTGAGTTTACTCAAGAGAGAATATGGATACAAAGATCTAGCTAATCCCAAGCATACTAAAACTGTTTCCCAAATGGTGAGCAGTGTTCTGGCCTCCAGCTTTTAGAATCCTGTCCACCACACTCAGAATGTTTCACTAAGAGCCATTACACTCCATATAATGACATATACCCATGTGTACACATCCTCACATTCATCCTTACATCTTACATATATGTTTAAGAGATACTCTTGCTCACCTCCCATGGTTTTCATCATTCTTAGAATGATACCTTCAACAATTTGGCACTACTAAAAGCCAGAACTTTGGAATATTAGTATATGCCATCCATTCTCAAATGTGATGCTTTTGTCCCAAAGGGGGAAAAGAAAAGGGTTGTGATGTGGAAAAAAAAATTGCTTTTTTATGTATAAAGCACACTATGCCTATAGTACACACACACACACACACACACACACACACACACACACGTTCCCATACCCGCACTGTATGTATGGCATTAAAATTTCATGGGAAAAAGGTAATTAGGAAAAATAAATGTGCAATAAAATATTCCTTAAGGGGCAATAATGAGAAAGGTTTGAGACTTGCTGTTGTATGCCTATCACTTTGAAAAAGATTCTCTGTCATCATCAGTGAAATAAAATGTCATCTTGTTTGGAATTTTACTTTTGCTCTGTGGCCTTCTGGCTCTGCTCTCATATCAGTTGAGGTAGCTTAAAGTATGCCTAGAATTACAGGTTATTTAATTCTTTAAGAGGTAGTAGACTAACCTTTAGGTTTTATAGCTTTCAGAGACACTCCCTCTGGATAATACAGCATGGCTTTTGAAGAGATGGTTCTATATTGAAAGTTAGTAATTTCCTAATTTAGGGATATCAAAAATTAATTAGCTAGTTATATATTTATTCATGTTTAATGGGCAGGGTTTAATGGGAGATGCTAGCTACGGAGAAGCTAGTTGGAATCTTATATTCATTCAAAAGCTATGGGATGGTTATTAAGAGTAGTATAGCAAGTGATAATCTTATTAATATTCTAATACCCAAATCACTCCTTCATCATAGAAAGCCTACGAGGCACTAAGCCAGGCCGTGAGATTATAGCTTTAAATAACACAAAGTTCCTGTTCTTAGGATTTTTACCATTTAACAGCAGATACTGTGCAAAGGAAACAAGCAGTTCTCATCACGTATATGCGCTGACCAACACATTCCTGCATGATATATAGAAAAATAAAATGTAATTTCATTACCGTCTTGTCCTTATTGTAATTAATTTACATTATGTTATTTCTCTACAATATTATATCTGCTATATTAAGGAAATGGGATGAAATTTATAAAGGAAATAATGTGGAATGGAAGTGCTACTGTAACTTTGTTTACAAACAGCTGTGCTGTGATTCCTATATGCGGTCAGAGCATCATAGGACTTTATAGCTGAAAAGAATACCACCTTGTCTGTTCACAGTGTGAGGTATTTAATCTTCCAAAATATTTCCTGGGGCACCTGGGTGGCTCAGTCGTTAAGCGTCTGCCTTCGGCTCAGGTCATGATCCCCAAGGTCCTGGGATATAGCCCTGCATTGGGCTCCCTGCTCAGTGGGAATCCTGCTTCTCAGCTCTCCCATTCCCCCTGCTTGTATTCCCTCTCTAGCTGTCTCTCTCTGAAAAATAAATTTTAAAAAAATCTTAAAAAAATATATTTTCTTATAGCACTATAAGGAGTTGTTTGCTTGAATATCCATCAAACCTGCTTCTGGTAATACAGCAGGGGGGAAACAGATGGGGATGGGCAGAGGCCAGTTATCTGTGCTTTGAAGAACAAAAGACAAAAGGTTGTATTCTGCACCAAGACTAAAGTAATATACAATAGGCAGTAATCAGATAAACTCTGGACCTAAAGCAATGTTGGGCTAAAAAATAAACATATTTTTGTCATTTTTCAGAGTTTAGAAGATTATGATGGACATAGGGCCTAGAGATCCAAAATTTGTTGAACTTTTGGTGGCTGAAACAAATTTTTCAAAATGCACTATGGAACTTGGAGAGTCAGAAAAGACTTGAGGCATATAGTTCTTCATGGTAATATAATTTAGAGGGTGGTTTCACTTCTAGACTTATTGTTTGGGGATATAATAGGAGATCTAGAAATACCTATTATGCCTGAAAAGTTATTTTTCTTCTATATATTCTGCTCATCTCTATGGTTGGTAAAAAAGCTGGTGCCTTTTTATTGGTGATTGAAAATTATGTAACATTATGCAGAAGGAAGAATTTTGATCTATAATTTTTAGATGGGGAATGGCATAATAGGAACAGTGAACCCTCTGACATATAAAATTGGCATCTGAAAAACCTTTACTCCAAGAAGTTTAAGCATTTGTGATTGGAATCTGGTTTTATCAAGGCGCACAGCAGTGAGTACTAAAAACAACTTAATAGCCACAGAAATTGAATAATAAAAATTAGTAGATCTTTTCCTTTTTAAATTTTTAAAAAATATATTATTTCAGGAAGAGAGAGCAAGAGAGTGTGCGGGCACACACACTTGTGTGAATGCATGGGGGAGGGGAGGAGGGAGAGGGAGAAGCAGACACCCCACGGAGAGGGAGCCTGATGCCAGGCTCAATCCCAGGATGGGGGGGCTCATGGCCCGAGCCCGAGGCAGACGCTCAACTGACTGAGCCACCCAGGTGGCCCTAAATTAGTAGATCTTTTAAAAATTAAAATTAGATCTTAACATTTCATTGAGACAGCTGTCCCATGAAATTTCATCCAGTTTTAGGTAGATAATTGTGTCTTTAATATTAATGAATTCACATAAGAACTTTTAAACACTGCATAATACTGTCTATTATTTTAAAACCTTTCCTTAAAATGATGGGCCATGAATAAATGCATTAACAAAATAATTAATTTACTGACAAATAAGCAAAAGAGATTAGAGTCGTAATTACAGAAGATTTATATTCCCTTATAATTGTTATATAATTATATACACAGAGAGAAAGAGTCAGGTTAGAGAGAAGACCATTTTACAATTCACAGGAACTATACTGACTTCTGAAATTGGTGATCATCACAGGAATAAGATTCTGCATTTTCAGGGGAAGGTTTCCCTTTTCAGAGCTCTTCAGTCAATATCAAGTACATTTCCTGAGTCCTAGGTACAAAGTCTTCTTCAAGGCATCACAATAGGTAGGTTAAATGAGTACTTAAGTTATCGCTGTAAATTGAATTTCCTTAACTCTTAAATAAAGTTAATCTTAGTATGACCAGTCTTAGAAACTGGCAATAGAACTCCAGCCATTATGACAGAACAAGCTGATGTGGAAAGAACCACCTTATGTTTTTAAACATATATAGATGTTAGATAAAATAAAAAAAAATATTTTAAAGTATGTATATATAACTGAGTTTGATACCTTCTGTTAGAAATGAACAAGAGATTAATAGCCAGTACTTCGTCATCTTAGAGTGTCACAAAAGCCCAAAAAAGAGAGGCAGAGAGAGAGAGAGAGAGAGAAGTCAGGCCTTGTGTTATAAATAATTAGCTGAGCTAGAGCTTTATTATCTGCATAATGACAAAAGCAATGAAGAATGGGGACTTGAAAAGAAAAAAAAAAGTACACTGATTCATTATTTTAGAAAACAGCAAAAGGGTTTGCCAACTTTTATGACTTTAGATGAAAACTTCCCTCTTTGAAAAATTGGAACCTCATGGTAGCACCTTGCTGTAGGGTCCAAATTCACATGACCAAAGTAGTGAGGGACATCAGCTGAGGAGAAATCAGTATATAAACACTGATCCAGACGCATAGGGCCTTGATGGTGGTGAATGCAGAATGGTCTTCAGGAGGGTCATCCTGCAGTCCAGAACACAGTGACTCCATGGAAAGTCCTGCCTGCTGAGGATATGTAAACTCCGACTCAAAGACCTCAACACATGGCAAAGAAATGAACTGTCCCAGAGAGTGGAGGATGAAGAAAATTGGTGACATGTATCTTGAAATGTAGACATCAGAAAAAATGTGAAAGGGACTTCAGAACAAGTAACTCATTATCCTCAAAGGAGAAAGAAAAATGCAGGCAGGTTAAAAAAAGAATCAAATAGAAATTATAGAAATGAAAACCATAGGCATTAAAATTTACAATAAAATAGAATAAAACCTCAAGGAATGGTTTGAATTGTTGACTAGCCATAGTTGTATAAAGACTTATTGAATGGTAAAAACACTTCGAGCTCACATCAGCACAGCAGTGGATAAAAGAAAAGATAATTTAGATATGTAGGAAGAAGGAAAAAGTGCTAAGAAATAATAAAAAGGATGGAGCAAAACTATATTTCCAGTAATTAAGGGCTTGGACTTTAGGTAATTTTTATGAGATGATAGTAATGATTGCTTTTTTTTTTTAATTTTTTGAGTGCATCCCTCCAGAGACAACCACTGTCCTGACTTTTTTTTCTGTGCTGTGTGATTTTTTTTTTTAGTTTTTATATTGTTTAATTTTTCTTACTTTTGAATTTTTTAAAAAATTTTATTTCAATTCTAGTTGGTTAACATTCAGTACAGTATTGGTTTCAGAAGTAGAATTCAATGACTCCTCACTTAGAAACAATACATAGTGCTCATCATTATCAAGTACTCCTTAATATCCATCACAGCCTACCCCCAATACGCCTCCCTCTATCGACCCTCAGTTTGTTCTCTGTAGTTAAATGTCTCTTGTGGTTTGTTTTCTTCTCTCTCCTTTTTTTTTTTTTAATTTTTCTCCCCCTTGCCATCTGTTCTTTATTGTTTCTTAAATTCCACCTAGGAGATAAATCATATAGTATTTTTCTTTCTCTGATTGACTTATGATTGCATGATCACTGTAGTTCTATCCATGTCATAGCAAATGGAAAGATTTCATTTTTTTGATGGCTGAGTAATATTCCATTGTAAGTATATAACTATAGTGGTGATTTCTTACAGAAAATAAATCAAAGTATTTTTAGGTCATTCAAAAATTTTTTGAGATTTTATTTATTTATTTTAGAGAGTAAGAGCATGACTAGGGTAAAAAACAGAGGGGAGGGGAAGGAGGGGGAAAGAATCCCAAGCAGACCCTATCCTAAGCCTGGAGCTCAACTTGGGGCTTTATCTTATGACCCCGAGAACATGACCTGAGCCAAAACCAAGGGTCAGACATTTAACCTACTGAGCCACCCAAGCTTCCCTAAGGTCATTCAAATTTAATTCAAGGAAAAGCAAAATGCCTTCTGGCTGCTTCTAATACTTTTTAATTGGCTTTGCCTTTAAATAAAATGTTCTTAAAATAATCACACATATCATTTCTAAAAGTTTTACTATATACTGAACACGTCACTAAGTACTTTACATTTATTTATATTCCTCGGTTTAATAAAGTTCCCCTTTATTAAAGCAAAGGAAACTTAGGAAAACAGAGGTTTAGAGGGAGTCTAAGTAACTTGCAAAATCTCTAGACAATTCAGAGCTGGAATGTAGATTCCAATTGTAATTATCTGGCTCTAGCCCATGTTATTAGCAACTGTCCTACACTGCACTTCTTAAAAAACGAAATTTCAGGTTTTCATGTAATGAAGACAAGTATTTTGAAGCAAACCAAAAAGAAAACTTCCGGACCAAAATCCTTTAGACAAAATTCTTAAATCAATGCTTTTCTGAATACAGATATCCTCCCCAAATTACCATGGTTTTAATGGGTTTTGCTTACCAGATATCTGAACCCCTTTCTGAGACTCTCAGTATGTGATCCAAAGGGTCAGATAGTTCCTTTAAATCAGTCCAATAACCTTGACAATTGAAAGAGACAAATATTTTTTATTGTGACAGATAAAAACAACAACACTTAAGTTCTCTTATAAAACCCTCTGTGTTCTACCTCATCCTGGCATCCAAGATCTTTGGACAGTAACTGACATCTTTCAGTTTTTAAGACTTGCATGATTTTCATACTCAAAGGAAAAAATAAGAAGAGTAATGGATTTTTAAGCCACAGACTAAAAAGTATCCATGAATTCAAATAATATAAAATATTACTGGATGAATGAATAAATGGGGGAAAAGGGATTGTTCTCCCTTACCGTAGACTTCCCAGATCACCATTAGGCAAATAGCACAGAACTAATTGCCACAGGCAAGAAGCAACAATGGACGGTAAATTCATGGATTAAAGTATAGGAAATAGGATATTGCATTTTTTAGTGTTTCCCCATAAGAATTTTATTAATTCCGAGGGGAAAAATAGTAACTTTACACTGGAAAAGCCCAGAAGATACTGTCTTAATCAAGTAATTAATATGAACATCACCTGTAATACACATCTTCATTCTTTCAGTAGTGCCAAGCTGGAGAAACTCTGCTCTAGCCAGTGATTATTTAACCCTTTGAGGTGCTCCATGTGGCCCCAGAATTGATTGTATGCATAATATGGATTCTTTATTCTTTGTCATGCCATCTGTATATGTCATGTTGTCTCAAATATATGTGCCAAATTTAATAAGAAGCAGTTCAGCTGTTTTTGTGTGGTGTACAAACAGAAAATTAGCATAAATTTAATTGAATTTGTGTTGAAAAAGAATACAGGTAACTTAGCCTGTGAGAACATTTTGCTTTTATCTCTTTTTCTTTGCTTTTCCTTTTTTTTTATGTTTTTCCCCCAAAACACACTCCCTGCTTTTCAGTAGAGTGTTGCAAAACAATATCATGAAAACTGCACTCAGAGCAGAAGAGGACAGAAATACTTGTTGCCACTTTACTGTATCTCTTTCAGTGACTTTAGGGTTTTGGCTCAGTGACTAGCAAAAGTCAATCTCTTTGAAGAGTTTTCTATTCTTCTGATTTTTTATAAGCTTAAATGCCCCCTCTTCCAGAACAAATCCAAGCAGTTCTTTAGAATAGGCCTCTTAAGGGGTTCCTGGGTGGCTCAGTAGGTTAAGCATCTTCCTTCCATTCAGGTCATGATCCCAGAGTTCTGGGATCCAGTCTGAGCCCAGCATCCTGTAACCAGCTTCCCACTCAGCAGGGAGCTTGCTTCTTCATCTCCCTCCGCCTCCACTTGTGTGCTCTCCCTCTAATAAATAAATAAAATCTTTAAAAAAATAGGAAAAAAGATGGGCCTCTTAGAAGATTGCAAAATAGTCATTGTGATTATGGTTTTTTTTATTTGTATCTGCCCTTGCTATGGATTAGCTATATGTCCATGGGAAGATTAACTCTCATGCTATATTTTTCTCACATATAAAATTAAAACCATAAAGTTCCCACTTAAGGTTGCTGTTAGGATTAGCTGTAAATCCTATAGAATACTGCCTGACACATTAAAATCTCCATTTGAATTTCTGCATTATTATTATTATTTTATTTTATTATTATTCAAAAGGAAGCTACTCTTTGTAGAATAGCCAGGATTGAATTTAAGGCACAAGGAGTCTCTTAAAGTCTGGTTCATTCAGAATGTCCTTTTGGGGTCTGCGTAGGCAAACATGTAGAACTGATAGGTTTTTCCTCAGGTTACTAAGGACCATCTGTATCTCTTCTTCGTGAAGACTTTTTACCATAAGAATTTTTCATCAGTTTTCCTCATTTTTTTTTCCAGGTCCCTGAGGTTCAGATTACCTTGTTCTGGCCTCCCAGGGCCTTTCCTGCGGATAGATATACTTAATCACTAGTCGTAGATAATGCTTTTTGATGTTAGAGCTAAAATGTACGGTAATCATGGAGATATTTTGGGCTTGCATGGGTAATTTCATATATTTATAAGACTTGATCTCAAATTTATGACTGCATGAAATTTGAACCACAAAGTAGGTTTAAAGATTTATTCCCATATTATTTTGTATTTGTCTCAAAGCTGGCCATCTGCGATCTCTCTGCTGCCTAGAAAAAACCTCCATTTACCCATTTCTAAACCGAGACATTTGCTAAAACCTTTACTTGGGGAACCTGAGTCTCTAAAATGTGATCTTGTTTTAAATGCTGTAATTAAAATGCAATTATTCTTGTCTAAAATGGGATATATTAACTAAATGCATGCACTTTTGTTCTGTATGTTACATCCAGAATGAAAGCAAAAGCTTCTTTTTAAAGCTGAGCCCCTTTCTATTTTTATGACTCTAAATACATTATTTTCTTTGCATTTTGACTTGCTTTTGTTACATAACTTGATAGATTATAATGACTATCATTTTCATTAGAAGTTTAGAGAATTGTATAATTTAAAATATGCTCTTAAATTAGGACAGGTTTTTGAAGTTTAAGTTTTTTTTTTTTCTTTTCCTTCACATTTTGGGTTTTTAGTCTCATTGTACATGTTGGGGTCAGGCGAGAGAGGGGAGAACCATTCAAAATGACGGACACCTAAGATGGCCGCGGTTCCCGCCATCACCCTCCTGCGACAACGCCGCATCAGACCCAGGAAGCAAACTCAAAGGGGAGACCAAAACCTCTCTCCTCCCACCAACGAACCAATGAGGAACCCCGCAGCTGAATTCGGCCCTTATTAGGAAA
>PISX010025452.1:0-26144 GCA_004024625.1 Mellivora capensis | reverse complement strand
CCAGGAAGTAGGCACATCCTGACAGTACATCCAGGAAGTAGGCACATCCTGACAGTACAACCAGGAAGTAGGCACATCCTGAAGTACAACCTTTACATGTGTTAGCTAATCCTTCTAGCTTAAAACCTTATAGGTTTAATCCTGACAGTACAACCAGGAAGTAGGCACATCCTGACAGTACAACCAGGAAGTAGGCACATCCTGACAGTACATCCAGGAAGTAGGCACATCCTGACAGTACATCCAGGAAGTAGGCACATCCTGTTTGCATCATCTTGTCATCACAAGAAAGTGAGATGCTGAGCAGTGAGTGAAGAAGCTTGGCCAAGGACATGGCACTAGGAGAAGGGGACAGAGCCAGAGTGCAGACCCATGCAGCCAAGCGCCTCGATCTCTTGACTCCAATAGCAAAAATGATAACCCCACATGATGCCCTTCTGATGTGTTAACTTGCTGAGGTTAGAATAACAGTTGTTGAGTCAATACTAGTTCAGCTGTTGGTGAAAGGGGATTTTGAGAAGGGGATATTGAGCTATAACTAAAATTCCTACTCAGGGGGCCCCTGGGAGGCTCAGTAAGTTAAGCATCTGCCTTCGGTTCAGGTTATGATACTGGGGTCCTGGGATCAAGCCCCACACTGGCTCTCTGCTCAGTGGGGAGCCTGTTTCTCCCTCTCCCTGCCACTCTATCTGCTTGTGCTCCCTTTCTTGTCAAATAAATAAATAAAATCTCTTAAAAAATCCCTTTTAAGTAGAGATGATCTTGGGGAATCCGTGTAGGTTTGAGTGGGTCACTTGGCTTGCCAGCAAGGCTGAGAGTCCCTGGAGGGAAGAGAAGCACCGCCTGTCTGTGCCATGCAGCTTCCTCCTGCCCATGACCTTCTCCTGCTGACTGCCTGCCCTGTGGGTTGCAGACTTGCTTAGCCAGCCCGACAGTCCCAGGAGCCAGTTCCTTGTAACCAATCTCTCTGTGCACATGTCTCACACTGGTTCTGCTTCCCTGCTTTGGACCCTGACTGAAATATACTGCGATACCTATTTTGTGCTCTAATTTATCTATGCCGTCTGGAGCCCTCCTGCCCAGAACATACCGCTCCCTTTAGAAGCTCTTTGGCATCTCTAGAGTCTGTCTGTGAAAACCTTCCCTCCCCACAAGCTCTGATTCTGGCTGAAGCCACAGCAGGCAGAACGAGTGCTTTCCCTCCTGAGCCCCAGTGCCTTTTGAGCATAGCCACACTTCCCAGCAGTTAGTACAATCTTCTTCCTATTCTAGGTGATTCTACACCCTTCACCGTGGATGGGGAACCATCTGAGGGTCGTGGTTCTTCTCTCAGATCTATCATCATAGCCGAGGGCAACCCTAGCTCATGCAGAGTACTCTGCTTGTAGATGTGAAGGGTTGAGATTTCCTTGGGCTAAGTCAAAAGTGGTTGCCTTCTGGCTTTGGCGGTCAGGAAATCTTTTTTAAAGAGGGCTGTTTGCTAAGTGCTCCCCACCCCCCACAAAGATTTTATTTTTTCATTTGAGAGACAGAGAGAGAGGGAAAACATGAACAGAGAGAGAGGGGAAACATGAGCGGAGGGGAAGGCAGAGAGGGAGAAGCAGGCTCGCCACTGAGCAGGAAGCCTGACTCGGGAACCGATCCCAGGACCCTGGGATCATGACCTGAGCCAAAAGTAGATGCTTAACCATCTGAGCCACTGAGCCACCCGGGCACCCCTTGCCAAATGCTTCTAAACCTAGGAGACAATACGGCTAGAAACATTAGGATCGCGGCAACTAACTGGTAATATTCATAGTAATGATTAAAGATTAAACTCCTTTAACTGCAATGCTTCAATCTTTTTCTCCTAAATTGAAATTTGCAACATATTGACACGTTTCAGAAAGAATGAGGTGGGTGTATGTGGGGAGGGGGAACCAAGGGACAGTCACCCACTAGTAACCTGCGCTTGTGTGAATACATATCCGTTCCCGGGAACCCGGGGTCATCGTGCATTTGTAAGAGTATCTTCTACAGAATAAATATATTAAAACCCAAATTAAATGAAATAGCATCAGGGTAATGTTTTGATTCCCTGTCTTGGTTCTATCCTTCTTCCCCTTTGCCGAACACACACAAACAAGCCAACAAACCCACAAACAAAAAGGACCTCCTGGAAATGACTGGAATGCCCTGCAGAGCACAGCGAAGTGTGCTCAGGCCTGGAGTCCTGTTCTCTGAGGCCGCAGGTGCAGCGCGAGGACGCTCCGAGAGCTGAAGTCGCTTTTGCTCTGGTTGTGTCCCGGGCAGAGCCCCCTGGTTCTGAGTCCCCGGGCTCGCGGGGCGCAAGGATGCGTCGGCGAAGGGCCACGCAGTCCTTTGTGTCTTTACATTCGGCTGCTTTGTCGGGGGCTTTGCTATACACATGGGCTAGCCAGGCCTCCCTGCAGAGGAGGACAGAGCTGGACAGGGCACGATTTTGCTGCAAATGCCTATGTCAGCTGTGACTGGAGACAATGCCGCTGTGCTTGGCGCCTGGCATTTCCCGGGCCTGTGCGCTCCCCCTGCCGCCGCTCGCGTGGTTCTCCTGGAGGTGACAGTCGGACGGCAAGGGCTCTGCTGGGACTGAGCCCAAACCAGCTTGGAGTCTGGGGGAGAGCATGGAGTCGATGAAATTCGATTTTGAGTTCAATTCAGTGGTTTTACTGTAGAGTAGAAAAAAATCAAATACTTCCTATCTTGTTTACTTTGAGCATGTTTTTCACCTACAACCTTCGGGGCCCAACTCTTGTCCTTTCTAAGCCTAACTCATCTTCCTCTTTCCTAGGGATAACCCCTGACTTTTTTAACCCCTGAGGAGAGAAGCGACGTTCCTTAGTAACGTTCTAATAGTGTTCTAAAAGCAGAGATAGAAGAGAGGGGTTTGCGAGTAAGCTCTCTACAGTCCTTGGTGCTCTCTTTAAGATTTTCTGCTCAAAATGCTTTATACAAAAAGTATAAACTTTTTTAGTTTTTAGTTTATAAACTAAACTAAACTCACTAAACTTGAGCTACAGAAGGGCATGAAAACTTTGAGAAAGAAAATTACTTATTTTCTTTTGAAATTGGTGGCATAGGGTGGGCAGGCTGAAGGAAGTCGGGGCAGAGCCCCCTTGCTTCTCTCTTTGTGTCAAAGCATCCTTCTTCTGTAGGAGGGGAATCTGAGACCCCAGAAACTCTCCCTCTCTCCTGGGTGACGACAGAGTAGCCGGAAGAATGGAATGAATCCAAGGCCTGGTTGCTTCCTGCTCTAACAGGTTTCCTCTAGTTCTCCCACCAGAATCTACCTTTTAAAAATGTTGTTGCTGGTTTCTGAATGGAAGGCAGAGTGGGGTGGAGCAAACGTTGTCCAGAGGTAGGATGGGACCGCTCCCAGACAGGGTTGTTAGGAAATGAAGTTCCCAACAATTCGTGGGGAATTCTTGGGAAGAAGCTCTAGACCCTCTGAAAACGGCAATTACTGCAAGAGGATGGGAGCTCAGAATGCAGCAAACCAGAATGATCAAGAGGTTCCAAATGCCTAAGCAAGGCTAATTGGGGGTCCATCCCGGTGACTGAATTCAAACCGGAAGACTTTAGATGTAACGGAGTTGTTTTCTGGAGCACATTTAATAGTCTTGCCTGGAGGGAGGCACTGAGGAAGTAGTGTTTACTCAGTGAGGGTGGGGTCGGTGGGATGTGACCTAAGGCTCAGCTCGGTCTTTGCTGGGTGGACCACTAGCTCCCAGCACCTCCTTCTTCATTGTGTTTGGTAGGGGTTTGATTGCCCCCCATCGCCCGACAGGCAGCAGGTGTTTAATAAATACGACCCTCATCTGGCACGAGAACTGGACACACATCTACATGAAAGCCTCACAGCTGGTCACCGAAGGGGGATTGCTCTGTCCTGAGGGACAGTGGCTATTTTCATATTTCAGTGATTCTGCTGGGAAGACATTCAATTGCTCGGAAGGCTTGAAGGATTTCACTGAAGTAAAACAGTAGTTGAACCTAGTGTATTGTTACTCTGTCCTTTAAAATGAAGAGCTATATTCAGTTCCATAAAATGTCAATTAAATAGTTTACTCGTTCTGTCTATTAAGAATGCCACAAAGCCCTTGCCGTTCAGCCGGGGAAGCAGACTCCCCAACAAATAATACCACCACCACCAACATCATGGGTGCTCAGACATGTGACCTAAGCATTTGGTGGCACATAAGGGAGCTAGGACTGTCTTCAAGAGTTAGACTACTTTTGAGTTTTAAAAGATATATGCAGATTTATTAGGAAGAGATGGGGACCATGGGGGTGTTAGGAAGAGGAACACTTTGCGTAGATACAAGAGGCAACCACGCTGACTCAAGGCAGCCTTGCATGTTGGTTCTCCTTCCTGTGAAGTGACCAGACCTTCATTTGTCTGTCCCATGGCTCACGTGGTCTCTAAGGACCCTGTGCTATAGAGCCGGAGGCCCGGACGGAGCAGGGGTCTGGGCTCTTGGCCACGGTGGCACCTCTGGGTCACGAGAAGTAACACAAGAGGCTCTAGAAAGCAATCGTTCCATGGCATTGTGGTTCCTCCAAGTAGGGGCATGGCTCAGTCATCCTCTCTTTCCTGGCCAAGCCGTGTGCCCCAGCCAGGACTATGGTGTCCCTCCCAGCTTTCCTGACTAATCTTTAGAAAGTAAAATCTACTACAAAAAAAGTCCCCATATAATATTAACCTAGGCTCCTAAAGCAACATTGGTATGACCTCAGCTTTGAAAGTCATGAAGATTATGATTCAAAGTAATCATAATCTTCCTAAGCAGAATAAAGACCAAATATAACTTAGAGTTCGGCGGTTAAAAGCAACCCTACCCCCAAAGTACTTGACATCTTAATAAAACATAGATGTTATGGGTGGTATCTTTGAAAAATTACACAGCCATTCACATGAGTGTTTGCACACACACGTATCTCAAATGAATTTTTCTCCCAGTAACAGGGGCTAGGCGAATGAATGAGTCAATTTTCACTATTTCTGGCCAACTTTGGGGACAGATGAAGCCACTACCATTGTCCTCTCGTGTGCTTCTTCTCATGCTTCTTCCAGCATTTATTGGACACTTCGTGTGCTGGTCCTGTGTTACAGGTCTTATATTTATTCTCTGAGCTAATTCTCTCAACCACTGTATGAGGCTGGTGGTATTATGAATCTAATTTCTCAGATGAATAAACCAAGGCTTACAGAGCAGAATTGTTTAGGGTGATAGGCAGCTGATACATGGGGTGGTCTGATTTTAAACCCAGATAATTACATTCCAGGACCCATTGCCTAACCCCCTTTTTTACTTAGTACTCTTCGATAGACAGAATTTGCTATGCCTACCACAGTGTATGCAGATATGGGAAATACTGTCTGAAATGAATTGAAATACAAAGTGTTTTACCTCTGTTTGTCTGTGACCCAGATAAACGTGTATCAGTGGTTTCAACAAGGGCCATTTGTCCCCGTTAGATATTTGACAATGTCTCTCTCTCTCTCTCTCCACACACACACACACACACACACACACACACACCAACCAATTTCTGCTCAGGTAGGTTAAGTTTTTGGCTTAATAATATCACCTGTGTGTGTGTGTGTGTGTGGAGAGAGAGAGAGAGACATTGTCAAATATATACTAAAATATTTGTGTGTATATATATATTAGTTTATTTTCTTTTTCTGTATTTCAAGATTCATTGTTTATGTACCACACCCAGTGCTCCATGCAACTCATGCCCTCATTTTTTTTTAAAGATTTTATTTATTTCAGAAAAGCAAGAGTGAGAGAGATGCCAGAGGGTGGCAGAGGGAGAAGCAGATTCCCCGTAGAGCAAGGAGTCCGACATGGGACTCAATCCCAGGACCCTGAGACCATGACCTGAGCCGAAGGCAGACACTTCACCAACTGAGCCACCCAGGCTCCCTGAGATATTTTTGGCTGTTACAAGTGGGAGAGGAGGGTGCTACCGGCACCTAGTGATTTGGCCAAGGAGGCACAGGACAGCCCCGCAATAAAGTTATCTGGTCCAAATGTCAGTAGTGCCCAGGGTGAGAAACCCCAGGGCACCTCATTTTGGTAGACGTCGGTGAAAGACTGAGGCAAGGTTAGCTCTGATAGCTATAGCCGCAAAGAACTCATACTTACTACACGTTTCTTGGAGAGCTTTTGAGCATTGCCATTATTGAAGCTCTTCTAGGAATAGTTACCATGTATTTGAAAATCATGCCTCATCTGGTCATTCTCCAAAGAGATGTCTCCAAAGAGATATCCAACAATGTCCAAAGGACATCAGCAAGAGGTGGGCTGATACCTACGGTTGTGGACATGCTCCGCCAACAAGAGATGGGAGGTTTTGTGTAAGGCTTCTGCGTTATGGACCGTGGCTGAAGTTTTCTTTGTGTAGCTTAAAAACTTTAAAGAAAAGTGTACGGTACACTTGTAGCATGTTTGCCTCCTGCAGAACAGTTTTATAAACTTGGACCAGCTGGATTAACTACTTGTATGCCTGTCGAATCCTCAAACTCACTTAATCACCAAACACACTAAAGTTATCACTGAATTCTGCATCTACTTATGTTTCCTTGGAATTATAAAAATAGTTGCTACTGTTGCATGTTTATCTGGATTTGGTATACTATAATAGCGTAAATTGGGGAAAGTGTTAGTTTTTTTTTAATGCTTTCAGTGAAAAGCTTAAGTATTGGTGTTACCTCTGTAATTTGTTCATGGGCTCTCAAGTAACATTTTACACCACTGTAAACAATCCATTTTCAATAATATATCCTTGTAACAGTGAGCTATGATGTTTATTTCTTAATGGAAACCAAACCAAACCAAACCAAGATCCCCACCATTGCTTTGCTTTGTTTGCCAATCCTTAAGAAGCTGAATAGGTTGTGATGTTTACTACAATCATACATGTTGGAGTTTCAGGGATGGTGCTGTGGGCAACCGTTGGGCCCCACTAGTCTTTCAATGCACTTCTATTTCTTAAGTCATGGGTCCTTTGTAGCATCTGCAGGCTCACCTCCAAGAGGGACACAAGAGTCATTCAGTGCGTGTTACCAACAAATTTCTGCTCAGGTAGGTTAAGTTTTTGGCTTAATAATATCAAGCACATAAATTACACATCAAAAGTTAAGTAGATAATACATTAAAAATAAATATGTCCAAAAAAGTCATTGTTGATGTCATAAAGATTTTCCTACTAGCCCTTGTATGGTTTTAGATTTTACATTTAGGTTTTTAATCTATTTTGAGTAGATTTTTGTATATGGTGTGAGATAAGGACCCATTTTCATTCTTTTGCCTATGGATATCCAGTTTTCCCAACACCATTCATTCATTGATGAGACTATTCTTTCCCTGTTGTGTGTTTTTAGCCCTTGCTGAAGACTGTAAATTCTTGGATTTATTTCTGGATAACCCTAAAATCATAGACAACAAAAGCAAAAATAGACAAAGTGAGATTACATCAGAGTAAAAAGCTCTGCTGGACAAAATAAGTAATCAGCAGAGTGAAAAGAAAACCTGTGGAATGGGAGAAAATATTTGCAAACCATCCATCTGATAAGAGGTTAATATCCAAAATCTAGAAGGAATTCAAACAACCCAGTAGAAAAAAAAAAACCTGAATAAAAATTAGGCAAAAGGCCCAAATAGTCATTTCTGGAAAGAAGACATACAAATGGCCAATTGCATAAAAAGATGCCCAGCATCATCATCAGGAAATGCAAATCAAAACCACAATGAGGTATCACCTCATACCTGTTAAAATGGCTAGAATCAAAAAGACAAGAAATAGAAAGGATTGGTGAGGATGTAGAAAAAGGGAGCTATTGCACACGGATGGTGGGAATGTAAATTGGCACAGCCACTGTGAAGAAGATATGGAGGTTCCTCAAAAAATTAAAAATGGAACTATCCTATGATCTAGCAATCCCACTTCTGGGTATATATATTCAAAGGAAATGAAACCAGTATGTTGAAGAGATATCTGTACTCCTATGTTCATAGCACTATTAACATGGCCAAGATATGGAAACAACCTGTGTCTGAGCATCTGAATGAATGAGTAAATAAATATTTTTAATATTGTGTGTATGTATATATATATGAAATATATATTCTCTCTGTAATATATATTATACATAATATATATCCTGTTATAACAGAAATATATATGTTTATATATATGTATGTATATATTTATAACAGAATATTGTTCAGTCATGAAAAAGAAGGTAATCCTGCCATTTGTGACAACATGAATAAACCTGCAGGACATTATGCTAAATGAAATAAGCCAGACACAGAAAGACAACTACAGCATGATCTCACTTACATGTGGAATCGAAGAAGCAGACAGGGGAATAGTGGTTGTCAGGAATGGGGGGAAGAGGAAATGGGGAGATGTTGGTCAAAGGGTACAAACTTTCAGTTACATAGGGTGAATAAGTTCTGGAGATCTAAGGTATAACATAGTGATGACAGTTAATAATATGGTACTGTGTACTTGATATTTGCTAAGAGAGTAGATCTTAAGTGTTCTCACCACATACAGTGGTGAGATGTTAATTAGCTTGATTGGGATAATCATCTCACAATGTATATGTATATCAAAACATCATGTTGTACACCTTAAATATATATACATTTTATTTGTCAACTAAATCTCAACAAACTGGAAGAAAGGAAAAATTGACTTAACTCATAAAAAATAAATGTGGTATTAAAATAATTCCCAAATTTGCCAAAATTGTTAACAGGTATGACTGGATTTTAGAATTGAGGTTTGGATTGAAGCACCCACTAGCACAGGCATTGTTAGGTGATCAAAGATCCTCCAGTACAGTGGCCTTACATTTCTGTGACTAGATGACTTTCTAAATACATGAAAATAAGCTTCGAGATGACTTGTCCTTCTTACTTCTAAGTGGTGACATATAAGGCATGCCTTATATATTTAAAAGATAAATTAACACATGGAACTTGAATTTTGGCAAAAAAAATCGTAAGTTGATCAAAAATAATAAAATGTGCATTCTAGTTGAAAAAAATATTTATTCCCTAATATCCATGATGCTTTTTTAGGTACACACCTACAACTCCTTCAGTCTGTTGGCCACGTCCCACCCTCCAAAACACACGCAAACTTCCTACATTGACACTTGACTGATGATGTGTGAACACCCGACACTTTACAGCAGCCAGCCCACACCCACAGGCTGGTCACAGATCTGCAGACACATGAATGGTGGGCTGGTCTGATCTAATTCCTTATTCCTTAAGAACTTGAACTAGAAGTAAAGAAAGTATTTCTTAGTAGTAAGAGAGAGACACTTACTGTGTCTGTGACTGTGGATGATGGATTACTAGAATGAGGACCCACACACCCCTGCTGGTGGCAGGGTGGGGGAGGGTCCCCTTCTTCTTCCATCCAGAGCCCAGCTGCTCAGTTGACGCATTGATTCTGGGCTCCGTGAGAGGTTACTTGTCACTTCTCACATAAACACTTCCTTCTCTTCTCTACCTAGAGGAATTTTTGTGCCAGGCAACCAGATGAGTCTGAACTGGAACATGCTAAGGGAAAGGAAACTCTCCAAATGTTTGGGGAGGAAATGAAAAGCAAAAACTTCAAGGTATTGAACATTATTTGAGGGTTTTTTTGTGTGTGTTTGTTTTTGCTAGAGACCTAAATGGAAGGCAGAGTTGGTTTTGTAAGATGGCTCATTTGTAAGTGACTCAACTCAAAGTACTTGGAAATCTTCCATTCTTCATATACCCTCAAGGCTAAGGCATTCCTGGGGTCTCATCCCGTCTTCTGGTAGAGCTGGGGAGCTCGCCGAAGCTTGCTGTCCTAGACATCATGTTTGAAGACTGTTGACCAGGGATTTTTACATGATTCTGATACTAAATCCCATGAGGTATCTGGGCTCCTCAGCAAGAAGGACAAGATTAATTCTCAGTGTTATCATAATGCTGTAATTTAGACTACCCATTACACTGTTCATGGTAATTTCCCCCACTGTACTCGATGTAGAGCTGTTCACGGTAATTTCCCCCACTGTACTTTATGTAGAGCTGCCACTGAACGTGTGTCATACATAATCAGATGTCAAAACCATGATTAGCATTTTAAAGCTTTTGTGTCCCTGATTTATGCCTTCATCTCCTGAGCTTCCCTAGTTAATATATAAAACATGTTAAGGTGATATTCATACCTTCCTTAATCTACAGGACAGATAGGAGGCAGCTTGCCGATGTGGTGTGTGAAACATAGGTGAGACCCATCCCTCAATGTCAATGTTACGTGTCTGTGCCCAATGCCAGAAACACACTCAATAAATCACCTCTCCAGAAAATACTGAATGGATTGATGACTTTACGTGTTCATTCAGGCTACATTTGTGATGTCTCACATACTGTACAAGGCACTGGTAAGAAAAGGGGGAAGTATAAAGGAAAGCGATAAAAACAAGACACAAATCCTTCTCTCATGAAGTTTATAATATAATATATACATAGTCACAGAAACATGAAAAAAATGTAGTGTTGGGGGAAAGCCTGAGACAGTGATTGTGGATAGCATGCAGAGGGCTTTGTGGGGGAAAATCTTGGGATGGAAGTTTGGAAGAGAAGGTTGTGACCGTTAATGGAAGGTTTCACATGTTCTATCTGGTCAAGGTGTAGTCAGGAAAAGAGGAACCACACTAGGTGTTCCAAAAGAAGGAGTTTAATATAGGGGATTGATCTCACAGGTGTGGATGTGAAAGAGTTAAAGGGGACTCCTGAGGTAACGCTGACACACAACTTCAGGAAGTAGGTGCCACCCTATAGCTTGGGAGAGTGAGGGAAGAGATGGGGTTTTCAGAGCTGAGAGCCTGGGAGAAAGGGTTTTATGGAGGTGAGGTCAGGTTTTTGAGGAGGGGCATAAGCCAGCTGCTTCAAGGGCCCCCGAATGGTACACTTGGGCTGTTTCTGGGAGCACAAACAAGTTGAAAGTTGGAGCCTACTGTGACCACTGGGCCACAGTGCCACCACTGTGTAATGCTCACAGGAAGCAGATAGGAGGCAGAAATTTCCTTCTTTCCCACTTGCTTGTCTTATAATTTCTTCCTAGTGTCTTTTAGACACTTGGCAAAATCTAATGGGAGACATCTGGCAAGGGAGTCTAAGAAAGGTGGGATGTAGAGTCAAAACCCAGCATCAAGCAAGAGCTGAAAAGAGTGGGTTTGGAGCCAAGAACAAAGTAACCAACCCACAGACAATAAGATAGTTTTAAAATCTCTTTTTTCCAGAAGTAGGATTTTTCAAAAGCTTTTAAACAAGGGTAAGACATAATCTTGCTTTACATACAGAAGCCAAACTGGCTGAGAGTTGAGGCCTGATGGTAGGGGTGCCAGTTGGGAAGCTGTGGCAGATTGCTTTTTCCAGCACACATCATACCTCCCATCCCACAAACTCTTCTTCTAAGTGACTTTGCCACTTCTTTGATTACAAGGGGGCATCTACACTCACTCCCCTTGAGTTGGGTGGGCTTGGGACTGTGAAAGAAGTGATGATTTGTGACTTTTGAGACCAGGGAAGGAAAGTCTCTACAGGTCCTTCTTAGTGTTCTTTAAGATGCTCATTTTCAAAATCTGGCCACCATGCTGTAAGGAAGCCCAAGTAGCTGCCAAAGAGACCCCACCTACCCCCCGCCCCATGTAGGCAATCAGCTGGCAGCTAGGATCAACCCTCAGCCATGAGAGCTGGTGAGTCATCAGATTGTTGCAGCCCCCAGCCATCTTGTTACTCCAGTATGGTCTTTCTACCTGAGTCCCCATAGAGTCCATGATCCTGGTACATGGTTGCTGTTTTATGCCATTGAGTTTGGGATGGTTTATTAAGTAGCAATGGTAAATGGAACAGGAATTATGACTATAATCTCTTCAAGAGAGGATAAAGGCACGCTACTGGTCAGCGCAGTGAGGATGGAGAAAAGAGAAGAGAATGAAAGATGATTTTGAAAGTAGAATGGGCAATGTTTGGTGGCTATTGATGACCTTCGTTGATAGGGAGTATCAAAGAAGGGATCGATTGGGGCAGGGTGGTGGCAGGGCAGTGAGATATGTTTATCTGTATTGTGTGTGTGCGTAGGGGGGACAATACCCTATTTTGTTTCAGAAAAAAATAGGATAGCGAATAAAAAGTTTACTTCTGAATGGGGAGCAAATGGGGTATATGTGGTGGAGGTGCTTGCTCAGAGTCTGGAAACAGGGGTCGGAAGACGAGTAAGATATAAATATTAGAGTCATCATGTACAGAAGGCAAGTTAGCTCACCTTGGAAAGAAGGCTAGAGGGAGAAGAAAAAATGGGTAAGGACAGAACTCTGAGGAAAGCCAACATTGAAAAAGTCAAGGGATGATCACAGGAGAATCAGAGAAGGGGAACCAGAAAGTTATTTTGCAGAAATCACTGATGAAGAGAATTTCAGGAAAGGCTCAGTTGTTAGAAGTGCCAAATTCTTCCAAGAGTGGCTAGGGTAATGATGGGAAAGAGAGTATGCATTAGTTCTTATTGTCACTAACAAAGTACCATAAGCCAGGTGCCTTGAAACAATTTCTTCTTTCACAGTTATGAAGGCTAGAGGCCCAAAGTCAAGGTGTTAGTAGGGCCCAGACCCCTCTAAGAACACTCGGGAAGAGGCTCTTGTTTGCCTCTTCTCACATCTGGTGGTGGCCAATCTCTGGTCTTTTTTGACTTGGAGATGCTCACTCTAATCTTTGCCACATGGCATTCTCCCTACGCATCTCTCCAAGCCTCTTCTTACAAGGACACCAGTCAGATTAGATTAGGCCCCATCCTAATGTCCTCATCTTAATGTGATGATATCTGCAGAGACCCTATTTCCAGATTAGGCCACATTCACAGGTTCCACATGGAACCCTGTACAAGCTGTCCTCAGTGATGGTTGGAGAGGAAACAGTTTTAGTGAGGGTCGGGGCACCTGCAGATGGCATTTGCATAGAAGGAGAGTAAGAATCAGGGTGTGTGGGTAGCTCCCCCAAACAGCTGGCCAGGGGAGAGGAGAGTAGTGGCAGCTCACAGGGAAGGCAGGTAGGTGTTTCTTCATCCTCTTCCTTGGATAGGAGTAACGGGAATGTTTCTAGGCTGGAGAATGGAGCCAGTCCTTAAGTCAAGAGTGGGGAGGGAAGGTGGATGGAGCTCAGCCTGGGGAAGGAAGGAGCCATGGGGTTTGGCTCAAGACTGAAGGGCTAACCTAGAAGGAGGAGGATCCTCAGCCCAGGATAGAGATGTCTGCCTAGGGGCTGACCAGTAACCAGAGTGAAGAGCAGATGGAACCGGACAGGCTGCAGACTTGACAGAGCTGCTCTTTTTCCCTTCTTTTGGGTCTAGATATGCTTCATTATTCTCTTATTTTTAAAGGTAACCATGAAAACATATCCCTGCCATCTGGCTCCTCAAAGGCCAAGAAACTGGCTTGTTCCCGAAGCCATGATTAAGCAGTTAATGCCACGTCCAGGGCTGGTGTCAGTTCCCATGACAACAAGTGCACCCCCGGAGGTCGCAGTTCCCCTGTCCATGCAGAGACGGGAAGGAAATGAAGGGGCAGGACAACCATGAGGCCCAGAATGCAGTGAAACCGGGTGTCTAATGTCAGGCACGGAGCTTTATTTGCGGGTAGGGCTGTCGATGTGGAGTCTTAGAGGAAGTTCAGGAATTTCACATGAGTAACTGTTGGCACGTCCTGTGTTTCTGTATTCTGAGCTGAATGGGCTGTTTCACATGAAGCACTATTTCTGTTGATTTTTCTTTCAGGAAAATGGTGTTGGTGGATTTTGAGGGAGTCAATTTACCCCATCCGAATTCTGGACTAGTGGAGAAAGAGAATAGAACTCAGATAGGGGTTAAATGTGCTCTTTCCTGGAAAAACTGGATAGAACAGGGCTTAAATGTGAGGCCAAGATGAGATTCCTACCATATTTCCCCTAAATTGAACTTATTGGCTGAGTTCATAGGCCTGGCAGATGGACAGCACCTCGTATGGTGACTCACAGTTTGAGGGGACAATGGGTCTGGAAGAAAGCTAGGGTAGAAGAAACTCCCTCACAAGCAGCTTCCCTTTCTTTTGGACTCCAGCTCTCAGAGGAACGGGGACCCCTGGTTGTCAGACTCTCATCGTCCCACTTGCTACAGAGGCCTTCTTTGCCCTCGTTGGGAAAGAGCTCACAGGGGTGGACAGGAGGCAGCAGCTTCTCCCCAGTGCCCCTAGAAGAATGGATGTGTTGGTAGAGGTTCTAATTTTATGGGTTGGCAGGGAGATAGGGAGATGGGTCCCTCCTCAAACGGAGGATCCATAGGATATGTGGGTATCCTATATCCACATCCTATTATGGAATATACATTGTTAGATATTGTGTACCTATCCATTGTGCGCCTACTTCTCTGGGTAATATCCAGGACCTGTGGAAAATTTCCTTTTCTTAGGAGAAAGTCCAACCCAGGTGAACACCCCCTCCACCCCGGATTCAGAGTCAGAGAGCTAGTTTTGTATCCTAGGCAATGTGAGACCCTGGGCAATTTACTCGAGGGACTTTGAGTCACAGATCCCTGATCTCTAAAATGAGGACGAGAACACATTGATTAGGAAATATAACCAGATATTTACTGAATGAGTCAGGATAGGTGAGGTCATGCTGCGACCACGTCTCATGGTTTAACATATATGGTGACTTCTGTCTCACAGACAGTGGTAACTTCCAGGGCAGCTGTCTTCCTCACTACTGAAGAGCTGGCTCAGAGTCTGGCCTCACCACTGCCAGGTGAGTGCAATCCTCCCAGGTGGCTAGGGAAACAGCACTTGTTATGGCTGAGTGTGGGATCTCTAACTCAAGCATGTATCCTTTTCTTCTAAAGGCCCTCTTGCTCATTTAAATGACATTGGGTCTTCAAGATGAGAAGAGACTGGGGAGCCAAGGGCCTCTGGCTCAGCGTTCACTGCAATGACTCTCACTGTGTGGGTGGTCATGTCTCCTCTATGGGATTTTTATGAGTTTGGGAAATACTTGTCTAAAACCTCAGTGTGCAGGGTAATCATATTCCCTGGATTTTCCTAAGCAGTACCAGATTCAAATATTTTACCCTTCCATATCCCAGTTTTGGGTCTGGGTAATACTTTTATGATTTTATAGCCAAAGATCTTAAGACTCTGGTTAGGACAACAATAAGGATTTCTTATCTTAGGAGAGGTGCCTGGCTTGGGGAAGGAATTGAAGCCCACTTCTGCATTCTCCTGTGGGTGTATCCTGTTTATTCTCACCTCTCCCTGCTCAAGTTGATTTCTTTGTCCACAGGGGCTTACTTCCTCTCCAATTCCCTCCTCCCAGTCTGGAATTGCAAGTACACATCCTGCTTCATGCACCAAGCTTTACTTGATGGTTCTAGCTCTTGGTGATGGCTCCTTACTTGCACAAAACCTAAAACACTTAGAATTTGTGCTACATAATTTAGAAGTTAATTATACCTGTCTATTTGTTGTCTAAGTGTTCATTGTGTTATTCCTTTTTATTTTTTTATTTTTGGATATAAAATTTTTTGAGGGCAAGGACCATCTTTCCTAATGTATTCAGCTAACATTTGTCTTATGGGGGGGATATAGTCCCCAGGCTTGAAAAGCATGGAATCTGGTAGAGGACAAATCTCTGGATGGATTACTTGGCTATTGGCTGAATGTGCCCCAAAACCCATCTCTTAAAACCATGGAGTTTGGGGGAATAACTTTAGACTGGGGGTTGACTCTGTACCCCCTCAGAGGGGAAAAAACAGCAATAAATGGTGGCTTAGGGGTTAGAGCAGAATGTTGCTGATTTTTAAAGGTCAGGATGGATGTTGGCTGAGGAGAAGATGTCATTCTTCAAGAAAGAAATGGAATATGTAAAGATCCAGGGGCAGGGGGAGCATGTCTTTGGGAGATGGAGAATAGTATATTTTGACTGGTGAATAGTTTGCATCTAGTGGGAGGTAAGGCTGGATATGGTCAGAGTTGTACTTTGGGAGGATTAATTTGGCATGAGATTTAGAACATCCTGGAGGTAGAAATACTAGTTGAAAGCAATCACAGCTGGATGGGTGAGAGGTTGGCTCAAGCTAGAGCGGTAGGGGTGAAAATGGAAAAGAACAAATGAGAGTTACTTACAATATTTGAGTTAAGAGAATTACAAGCCCAGTATGCCACAGTAGTCAAGAGAGGGGTGTCATGAAGGAGGAGGAAGCCAGACCTGTGTATTGTTGCAGAAAGTGTAAGAAACTCTTGGATCTGCTTATTACCTTGGTGGAACCTGATGCACTTAGGAACACATAAAAGATGATTAAAAATTACTGTTTGATTTTTGGAGGGCTCCTCTCATTTACTGTGAAAGTTCATGTCATAATGATTGTTATCATTTGATGCATAACAACTGACCTCCAAAATGGGTGTCTTAGAATACCCACCTTTTAATTATATCTCACAGCCGTTGGGTTTGGGAGTCTGGACAAGCCTTGGCTCAGCACTTCACTTGTTTCACGTAGACTGGACAGGAGCTGGGGGTCGTGAGTGGCCAGTAGGCTAGTCTGGATGGTATGAGCTGGCCTCACTCAGGTAGGTGAGGTGTGGAGCCATCAGCTGGAAGGGTAGGTTCTCGTCAGTCCCTCTTCTTCTCAACATCCTTGAGTCATGAAGGCCCTTCTCTAGCTCTGTCAGAGAGGCTGTCCGTAAACATGCCTTTATGATTCTTGGAAGCCATCTTTTTAAATAGATGAGTTCTATGAGGTTGGCCTCAGACATCCTTGGCCAGCTGTTTGTCTTTCTGAAATGATCTATGAGATGCCACCTTAGATCTTCTGGGGTCTTAACAAAGAGTCTCGTATGAACACACTGGGTTTGATCTTTGCCCTGAAGCCAATTGTTCCTTTGACAATCTTTTGCTGTGAGAGGCTAAGGAGATAAGAAGTGGTTTTACTTTCAAACCTAGCAAGTCCTGGCAACTTCATATTTACTTGACCTTCTGATAAAAACATAAAAAGTTTCCCCTTTTGTTGATCTTTGTCTCCTTGAATTTTGCTGTTGGCAGCCCGAGGAAGAGTTCTATGTGCTTCCTGGAAATGTTCTCGGCCAAACTCACGAATTTAAGGATATAACTTCCATTTTCCACATTACTGCAGGAGATGGTCTCTTCAAACAGCTGGCCCCTGTATAACATGGGCCACACTTCTGCACCATCCAGGAACACACTCTCATTGTCCTTCCTTCCCACTAACAGGAGCTGTGAAGCCTTTCTACCAGCAGGTCCTAAACCCTGCTCTGCAGATTTTAACTTTTAACACTTCTAGGTAACAAGTGTCCTCCCCCTGCCCTCTGGTAAATTATTGCTGTGTAACAAGCCAACCCAATACGTGGTGACTTAAAACATACATAATTTTGTTACATTTCATAGTTTGGGGAGTGGAGAATTTAAGCAGGACTTATGTGGGTCATTCTTCCATTTCCGGTTGCTAGGATTATCAGGTATTATTTAGCTACTAGCTGAGCTGGCCTGGGGTTTTAGGAAAGCTTTTCTCAGAGGCCTAGCACCCTGGCAGGGATAAATGGAAGGCTAGGTTCAGCCAGGACCCTTCCTCTCACCCCTCCCCCAGGCCATCTCAGGGCCTCCCCAGAAGCCATGTAAAGCAGACTGCTGGACTCCTTACATGGTGGCTCAGGTCTCCAGGAGACCAGAGTGGGAGCTGCCAGTTCTTTGAAACCTATGTGCAGAACTGGCATAGTGTTATTTCCTCCCTACCCTATGAGTCAAAACAGTCATAGACTAGCCCAGAGCCTGGATGGCGATGGGGTACGGTGGAGAGAGAAATAGTTCTCTTCTTTCAAAGGGAAGAGTGTTAAAGAATATATGCCTATCCTCCATCATCCACCATAACTCATCATTCAAGTTGACCAGTCATAAAAACTGTCAGCAAATATGTTTTATTAGCATTTAGTACATGGTGGATATTTAGTAAGTACCTCTTAACTTACTTACGGGATCTGAGTCTGCCACCCCACATAAATGATGGCAGAGTATGGGGGGACCTTTGCAGTAGAGGTAGAGTCTTGGGTTCTATGGACTTGCTCTGCAAACCTGTGCACATCTCTCTACCTCACTGAACCTCAGTCCTTGTATTTACAAAATTTAAGTTATATTCTCTTTGTGCCCCAGAAAATCATTCTGCTTTGCACCCCATAAAAATCTTCAAGATTTCATCAACTCTAAATGGTCTGATGCTCAAGGTAGCGTTAGTGATGAAGCATAAGAGCTCTGGGTGCAGACACGTGGATTTTGCCTCAGCTCTGCCATTGAATCTCTTGTGGGCTCAGTCAACAGTTTAATCCATCTGAACCTTGGTTCCAATCATCAGAAAATGGCTGTTACAGTCCCTCTGTCATGTAGCCACGAAGCACAGTGGGCTCCATAGATGGTCCTAGTAGTTCTGTTGTCGTTACTCTTGTGCACTAGATACTGAGGTTAGTTGTGTGCACATCTCATGTTAGTACAAGTCAGTACAAGTAAGTGAGTCATGCGAGCACCTTCCTACACGGGACAGAGAAAGGACAAAAGTTTGAAGAGTCCATCCCAAATCAAGTCTGCTTGCTGTCACACCTCAGAAAGTGTACAGGGAGAAACACGCATGAATGTTGTTTCTCCCACGGCCACGTGATTACTCTCTGATGAGCCAGCTCGTTACTGCTCGTTACTGCTTGTTAAGGACTGGATTTAGCAGCAATGTCCTCTGTCCATGTATATCACATAGGTAGTCCTCAGTGGGTGTGCTGTTAGTGAGCAGTTGGTGTTTAATTAACATGTGAAACTTTCCTGTTAAACCTAAATTAAATTTGTAGGACGTCTACTTGAGATCACTTAGAAAGTTGTCAGGACAACATTTTCCTTGGCTGAAATGCTGAATCATTAGCTTGGATTCTAGAGTTTTGAATGCTGACATGCCGTGGAACACGAAGGAAGGACTTTGCAGATAAAGCCTGCAGAAGTGGCTTAGTTTGACTGTGAGTAATGGGGGTCTCATCCTTCTTTTTGTGAAATCTTTGAGACCCGAGTGAAGCCGTGGCTCTCAGAGCACGGTCCCCAGGCCGGAAGGTTCTGATGCACCTGTTAGGAATGCCTGTTTATGGGCCCCGCCCCACACTCATGGAAGAGGAAACTCTGGGAGACCTGGATTCTCACAGACTTCCAGGAGATTCTGATGCCCCCTAAGTTTAAGAATCACTAAGCTATGGTATGGTGTTAGGATGGAGGAAACAATGAACGTAAACCATTCCTTGAAAGCTTAAATTCGTTAAATCACTACCAGAAAAATACCTACACCTGGGGGAGATCTGTATCTTGGCACTTTTTTCTTCTTTTTGTGTCTTTATTATATTTAATGTGCCAGTCAAAAATACCTGGTTCCCATGGTGATGAGTAATTGGGATATAAAGGCATGGGTATGGGTATAAATTCTGAGATGCTTGCAGAAGTCCCATATTCACTTGACATTTGATGGGAAAAGAATGCTGTTTTCTTCCGCCTGGGTTGCATTTTTCCTCCCTCTTCCTATAAGGTGGCTTAGCAGTATCCTTTACTTTATTTGCTCTGGCTTCCCATAAGTCTGGAATTCAGGCACATCACAAGCCATCCGTAAACTCCGTCCCTGGAGAGTGAGAGTCATACAGCCCCAGCCCCAGCGAGGCAGTGGGATAAATTTAAACCTGAGCACTTCAGACATGCTGTGAACGAGCTCGTGGAGAAGGAAAAGCAGCCGTTTGTGATGTGGGTGGTGACTTCAGGAAATGTCTGCAGAGGCTGGAAGTAGGGCACTGGGAGGAGATGGCATTTGTCTGTGACGTGCCCAGAGCAGACCCCACCTGTGACAAATGCCATCTCCGAGCAAAGAGGGTTTTCATCTCTGAGCTTCAACCACAGACCTGTTGTTGCTGAAAGTCCTGAGCGACATCTCACCCAAGCACAGAACACAGACTGCTGGGCAGAGGCTCGCCGCTGGGGGGGTTGGTAGGGGGAGGTTCCCGGGAGGGATCACAGAACGTTTTCCCTGGAAAATAGGACAGAAGAGGTGGAACAACAAACCAGATCTTACTCCTCGTCTTTCTGGACACAAAGGCAAAGAACAGGGAGAAGGAATCAAGCCCAACCTCGGTGAGAGGCAAGCAGATAGCTCATGACCAGGCACCCTTGAGGTAGACCTGGTTGGGTTTCGATCTGGCCAGTGACTTGCACTGTTGGTCAAACATGCGGGACTTCGAGCCACTGGGCTGTAGCGGGGACTCAGGAGTGAGTGACAGCGCTTCAAAAAGAAGTACAAGTCGGCTGCTCTGAGATTTTTTATTTGTAAGAATTTCCCTGGCTCCATGCTCCCCCCTTTTCCCTCTTTGATTTCTAGGAGGTCCTCACTTTTCAGAACAAGAGGCCCTGGGGTAGAAGATGAAGCAGTTATAATGTTGGAGACTCGGGACTGGAGCTGCAGCACGGCGTGAAGGAGTTCCTTTCTCCGGCGGCATCACTGCGACGGCCAGCTAAGGAATGGAGGTGTCGCAGGGTCACGAGGGACAGTCCTGCCCACCGAGCCACGCTCTTTCTCAAAAGCTGCGTGAGCAAACGCCGATTGGCATAAGACGCTATGCAGATGGAGACAACCTGTTGTCTCGCTTATTCCTGTGGTAGGAAACCTAGCACGTTTCATAGGAATGTTATCACACAAACAGAAAGGGGCCTTCCCCTGCTCCATGAGCTGAATGTCCCGTATCACAGACGACTTCTCAAGCCGAGGCAGCCTCGACTGGAACCAGTCCCCACAGTTGGCCATGGAAGGTTTCTCTTTATCCCAGAACACTGGCAAGAGGCCGAGGAAGCCAGAAGCGAGGGGAGGAGGTCCGTTGGGGAGATTCAGTGATGAATCACTTTGGTTTCCCAGCTGACATCTGTTTTATTTTATTTTTTCATTTTTTTAAATTTATTTATTTGTCAGAGAGAGAAGGAGAGAGAGAGCGAGCGAGCACAGGCAGACAGAGTGGCAGGCAGAGGCAGAGGGAGAAGCAGGCTCCCTGCCGAGCAAGGAGCCCGATGTGGGACTCGATCCCAGGACGCCGGGATCGTGACCTGAGCCGAAGGCAGCTGCTTAACCAACGGAGCCACCCAGGCGTCCCTGATATCTGTTTTATTTTTATTTGGGGATTTAGTCTCTACATTTTGAGGGCTCTGTTCAGAAGCCTAAAGTTTCTTCATGCGATGAGGAATGGAGAACTTGCAATGCAAGAAGGCTTCTTCTCCGAGGCCTTGCTGCGGCGGGCTTTCTCTCTGTCTCACGGCCAGGTGCCAATGAGGGCATCCGGGGCACAGGTGGGCCGTGGGCGTGTCTGCCGGCGCTCCTGCCCTCATTGTGTCCTGGAGGTGACTGGACTGGGCTTTTAGAACCAGGTTTCTCCTCCTCAGCTGGATTTCTCTTGAATCTATAAGATGGGATGTGGCCTTTCAATACAATAGGGATTGAAAATATAAGACATAAAGAAAAAAAGTCCATGCTATTTAAATATAGTGTTTATTGTGCATTATTGAGATTCACTTGATGTGTCCTAGAATATTTACAAATATTCTACGGGATTTTAAAATAATATTTTAAAATATTTTATTTTAAAATAAAATAACATAACATTTTTAAATTTTATCCTTCATAATTACATCCCGAAAGGAGAGGTCCCCTTATAGCTAATCTGTCTCAAAATCATTGCATTATTGTATTATTGGTGGATCACTATAGGTAAAGTTCTTTTTAGCCTTCATGATAGTTGACACGCATCACTGTCAGATGGGATAGGTTCTCTTGTTGAGAAGTGATCGAGGAAGAGTGTGAGCAAAAACGCTCTGCGTATATGGCCCATTATTAGCCGCATACCCTCTACCGCATTGTCAGAGGGAGGAAGACCCAACCTGACCGTTTGCGCGTGACTTTCCTTCAGCTCAGTGATCGCGGATAACCATGTCCTGGGAGCACTGCCTGCACATGATGGCCTCTGAGCCCTGCTCTCCGCTCTAGGAAGAGGACTCCAGGGGACATGCATCCTGTCAGCAGATGGCAAATGAGGGGTGGCCGCTGGAAGAAAATGTTCTCTGTAGCTGACCCCAAGCTGGAGACATCACGCGACAGACTGGGGTGGCTGATGGGGGGAGATACTGTGTCAGACCGACTGGCGGTGCTCTCTCTCCCTGGGCCCTGGGGATGCCTGGGGAGCCCAGCCATTTCAGAAGTCCTAGCTTTGAAGAATTTCACTAAATTGCCACCTTCAAGGGAAGCTTTTGGTTTGACTCGCTGTCCCCAGCATTACAGCCTCCCCTTTATGTCCCCAGTCCACATGCCTCATGGTGAGCGCACCCGCGAGGGCTTCAGCCCTCTTCCCTAGGAGGGGAGGGAGGTCATGCAGGCAGCCCCCAGCCAGACACGGGAGACAGTGATTTCTTCTCTTTGGTGTGATTCATTCCTGTTCGGTTCTGACAGCGAACAGGTGGGATGAAAGGCAGAAGGGAATCCACACTCGGCATGGCAAAAGGATCCCCCAAATCTCCCCTTCCCCTTGCCAACTATAGGCTCTTTGGTTCAGTCTGAGCAGCTGGAGCAGGATTTGGCTTCCGGGGCCAACAGGTCCCCAGAGCCCCATGGTGCCGAAATCACGGTGCCGAAATCACAGAGCTCCTCGTCGTGCACCAAGCATAGGGGGCTGCCCGAGATCCCGCCTCCTGAACGTCCCTCTCAGGCTGCAGGTGTTTGTAGATCTTCCACACCACGAAAACCCACACGCGTCCGAGGGTGGGGGAGGCTTGGTACTTTCACAGGCTGTTGAAAGTTAGCGAAATTTTGGAGGCTGGCGTAAACCAGCAGCTCCTAAGCACCATTTCCTACTAATAAATAAAGTTGATTTGAGACAAATTAGCTAGGGGGGCCCTCTCCTTTCAAGATTTGATTGCGAATATAAAATGCCTTATTAAAACCTTGTAGAATGTTCGTAAACTAGTATGGCGTATAAAATAAACGCCAAGACAGTACTCACAGTAAACCTTACATTTAAATAGCCCAGGTATTTTTTTTTCCTTTCCATTTATCATCATTTTTTGATCCTTTTTACACCCAAAGCCCAATGTTTGCATTTCATGGATACAGGAAGAAAATGAGCAAGTCTGAGTTGTGGAGAGGCGCCTAAGCCTGGCTGTGGGTCTGGATCATCTGGGAGTGAGCACACCCCCACGCCGGGCTGCCCTCAGACCCAGGGCCTCAGACTCTCAGCCCCCGGGATCTGCATGTCTAACAAGTCCCTCGTGTAATTCATTAGTGTGCTGTCCAGCGTCCTTGGCGCAGGGAAGGACCGGAGATGGCAAGCATCTGGACTCATGGGAACTGCCAGAGAAGTCCCAGGTCCTAGGTTCTGGCTTTCGTTAGGCAGAGATTATAGAAATTACATGCTTCTGAGGTTTTTTGCTTCTTTTTCTCTCAACCTGGTTACTTTCTTGGATGTTCTGTTGCATTTCCTGCTTCCATAAAAGCCTAGCTTTTCCCTTTTTAAAATTAAAACTTTGACTGGCTCAAGAAAAGCAATTCCTCGTTCTCTTGTGCACAGTTTACTTCTTGGAGGAGAAACGGCTCTGGGAGTGAGCGGCCGGCCGATCACAGCGGCAAGTTCAGGGCAAGTCCATGTGCCGTGGGGACCACGCCGACTACCCTTGGCTCCTTGCTAACACCAGCTTTGTGCAGAACGTGTCTAAGAGGGCAGCCCTGAGATGGGAGACCTAGCCCTCAGCATCCCTGTGGCATGTGCGGCATGGGGGTGCTGTCAGGGGGTCTGGGGGAAGTCGTAGGAAGTGGAGGTCAAATGAACAAGCCGTGAGACAGACTCGTTGTCATTGGAAAGTGGGCAGCAGGCGGTGGAGGAACAGCGTCCTTCCCAGTCTTCACAGTCCTCATGGAGCCGGCCACGCAGGGAGGGACGCCTCTGCGCCCCCCCCACCCCGCCCCCTTGCTGGAGTCACCAGAGCCGGACTCAGAGACCCTTGTGTGTCCTCTCGGACACGGCCAACCCCCCGCACAGAGACAGGTGCGCTTGAGTGGGATCCGATCGTGTCGATCCGGAGGACAAAAACAACGCTGGGGGCAGGAGGTCAGCAGCAAGGTCACGGGCCTGCTGACCGGTTGGCAGGGCCGTCCACACTCATCGGCGCAGAATGAAATCAGCTTTCCAAACGGTCCCTCTGCGCAGGAGTTTCCAGCCGGCGGGAACTCTCTGTCCTCCTCTGCACAGCCTTGCAGGGAGCGCGGTGTGGGGCGGCAGATGTTTTTCTCGTCTCCACCCACCGCACAGCTGTTGTTTGCCAAGCGGAGTGGGGGGGAGCAGGACACAATGCTCTGCGGGGCGGGGCGCGGCGGGGCGGCCGCGTGGGCAGTGGGCGCACCTCGGAGCAGTTGCCTGGGCCCGGCTGGAGGAGGGGGCGGGGGCGGGCCGGCGGGGAGGGCAGGGGCGTGGGAGAATGCGCCTCGGCTCCGCTTTGGTTTCAGGGGCCAAGTCAGGGCTGGACGGGGCGGGAAGAGAAGGATGACACATGCGCTGGGTGAACAATGTTCGCTAAATTTAGAGCCATTTACGCTCGCCAGTTCTGAGTTTTGTAGTATTTTTGAAGCAAACACAACTCATTTTTTTTTTTGGCAGGGAAGTGATGCTTAGAATTAAAGAAAAAGAAAGAGTATTTGGTGGAACTTGCACGAAACCGTGTGGATGGGGGACGATTTCCAAGTCCCCAGGCGCCGTCCTTGAGCCCTCAGCCCCGGCCTGTCACCGAGGAGAGGGACGGCCGCCCCCTGGGGACGCCGCTGCTCTGGGCCGACCCGCCCCTCCCCGGGGGCTCCCGCGCCTGAGGCTCGGTCGACGCTTCTGCGGACAAGTATAGGTCCTCGCAGGGCGTCAGCACCGCGCCGCGCGGGCCCCGAGCGGGTCCGCCCTCCCACCCCCCGACGGCTGGAAAGCCAGAGGGGCCGAGTCTCCAGGGCCTGCCGGGAGGGCCCCGGGGTGCCGCCGAAGGGCGAGAGGGGCCGAGCGCCTGGGTCTGCAGCGGACAGACCGTGCTAGGACGAGGCCGCACCCTGGTGACACTCACTTCACTTTGGCTCCTGAGCTCCCACTGCGTACAGGGGGCTCCTCTGCGCGGGCGAGAACCACACGCGAGCCAGAGTCCGCCCGCAGACCGGACTCCGCGGCGGAGGAGACTCGCCCCCTCGGAGGCCCGCATGCAAGCCGGTGGCGCGGAGACGTTGCCCGCCGCAGACCGTAAGGACAGGGAAAGCTGCCTCTTGCCGGTGTTTCGGGGGACAGAAGGCGTGGGGGTTTTGCGTGGGCATTTTCACCCGCCTGACTCCCTCCCTGAGCGCTCCCTCTGGCCGACAGCTGTCGGGTCTCGGAGACGGGAGTTTGGACAGATAAAAAGGAGTCTTCGGCCGACCTCCCCGCGGCCGCGGCTGTGTCTTGGCCCACATGTGGCAATGTTGGGCTTTGGGGAAGGGATTCGAAGAAGCAGGTGACTATGAGGAAGGAGACCAGGGTCCTATGACAAGATTCGATCTTTCATTTCTCCTAGAATGTCCCTCCAGGGCCATTTTCACTTGGGGAGCCTCCGGGAGGGTGCTTGTGAGACCCCAGCCTGGCTTGGGGCACAGGGCGCAGAGGTCAGCGCCGTCCCCCATCCCTGTGGGCCGTGCCTCAGTGCGGACCACACCGGCCACTTGCCCTTTGGTCCATGGACCCTTCATCCCCGTCCCACCTATCCAGGCCCTCCTCCTCCTTGGAAGGCTTTCCGAAGCCCCTAGTGAGGTTCCCTCAGGGACCAGGTGCCTCTCCCGGCCCTTTGTTTCATAGCTGAGCTGGGAGGGAGCCCTATTTCTCCATTCTCAGGTCCCTGTTGGCTCCTCCAGCTGGCGGTTTTCAGATTTTCAGTCTCCATGTCCCCCGCCCCCCACTGCCTTTCCTCCTCCCTATTCCTCCCTTTTCTTCT
>PISX010025451.1:0-26135 GCA_004024625.1 Mellivora capensis | reverse complement strand
TCAACTGTATCCTAGCACCACTCATATGTTTTAGTAGCTTGCATATTAAATTTAAGGATAATGTTAAAGCTAGAAGAATTTAAAACATAATAGATATCAAAAGAAACATAAGGTCTGCATTTATTTTGATTATGTGAGCTTTGGGAAGTTTTTAAGTAACTAAAATTAAAGTTGTAACATATTTCTTTACAAACCACCTGTATTTTTTACTTTATTTTTATCTTTTTTAAAAAGATTTTTATTTATTAATTGAGAGAGAGCACAAGCCAGGGAGTGGAGCAGAGGGAGAGGGAGAAGCAGACTCCCCACTGGGCAGGGAGCCATACAGGGCTCAATCCCAGAACCCTGAGATTAAGACCTGACCCAAAGACAGATACTTAACCAACTGAGCCACCCAGGGGCCCCCCCACCTCAATTTTTTAAATGATTTTCAGAGAACCTGGGTGATTTAGTTGGTTAAATGTCTGCCTTCTGCTCAGGTCATGATCCCAGGGTCTTAGGATGGAGCCCTGCATTGGGCTTCCTGCTCCTCAGGGAGCTTGCTTGCTTCTCCCTCTCTCTCTGCTGCTGCTCCCCCTGCTTGTGCACTCATTCTCTCTGTCAAATACTTAAATAAATAAAATATTAAAAAATTTTTTTTTCATGTTTCTTTTCTCTATCACAAAGTTGAATTAATTGTATTCAAAGATTGGCTGATGATAGGACAGACAATATGCTTCCAAAAAGCTTTCTTCCTTGCCTGTAGTTCTCCTCAGCTTTTTAGAGGCAGGATTATTACCCAACAGATTCTTAAGTCTACTTTTTCGTAGCTGGAGAACATCAGTTGATTTGCTTCTTCAAAGTTTAAATCTTGAACATAATTTTTAAATGAATTTATACTTTATTCTATCTAGTTGTGGAAATTTGGGTGTTATGAACAACACAGACAGGCAGAATTAGGGTAAAACATTACAAAGGATTCATTAAGAACCTTTCACCAAGTTTGTTTTCTATGTTTTTATTCTTGATAAGATTTAATGATAAAGTATGAAGCATGGTATTGATATG
This sequence comes from Mellivora capensis, assembly GCA_004024625.1. Lineage (NCBI taxonomy): Eukaryota > Metazoa > Chordata > Mammalia > Carnivora > Mustelidae > Mellivora > Mellivora capensis. Next base: position 25,088 of record PISX010025451.1, on the reverse strand, counting down.
ACACATTATATCTCATTATCTAATACATTTATACTAACTGAGAGAAGCAAGGCTGAATTTCCTTTCTCCCTAACGGCTGCAAGAATAATCCCATGAGAATGTGTAGGTAGATCGACTTTAGGAAAATCTGCTCCTTCCTAATTGGGTAAATTTTTCACCTCTAACATTAAAATAATCTGTGAGATTCAGTCCCGATTTTAGAGGATGGCTAGTGGTACCTTCCAGTGATGTATTGTGTACAGCAGAAATACATTAACTGTGTTTAAGAAATTAAGTCAGCCTCTCATTTTGGAGACAGAATTAGAAAAGGAAGCTGGCGTTATAATCTGAGAGATCATCCACCACCGGGCTCAAAAGGGTTCATGATGAAGCATGGCTAGGGAACAAAGAATTATCCATTAGTGACCAGATCTTAAGGCATAGATCAATGGTGTTATTGCTGCAAAAAGGACTCCTTTTAGAATTCCTTCAGTTTTACTCCAGAATCTGGACTTCTGCTGGATACGAGGGTGCAAGTTTCTCAGAACCACACCTCCAATTTTTGTTCCCTGAGCAACCTGTATTTTATCTCTCACTTCCCAGTCCCATTCATGAGCCATACACTTTCTGTCTTCAGATAATAGAATGAATATGTCTTATATACAGAAACAGTATTTACAAGGAGTGGGAAGTGGCCATAAGAGTAAAAAAATCATTATTTTATTTAGGTATTTACTCATTTATTTAAGGATTTATGTAACTTTTTCTAACTTCTTTTAGGCTCCAGGAACAAAAATTCAAGGCAATTTGTGGCTGACTCAGAGAAAAAGGAATTGAGCTACCATATAAGTTACTAAGGGCACCATCTATGCTGTAGTGGAGTTGTGCTTGGTTCCAGTAACCACAAACATAATCTAGTTCATTGCATTTATTTTAATATCAACTGGGTATATGAACTGATTCTTAAAATGTACTTACCTGTGAAGCAGACAGTCCGTCTTTTTATTGACATAAAAGACTAAAAGTCTCTTTAACTGACATGAAATAACAAGTTTTCATCCAAATGTTAGAGTATTTGAGATAATAGCTTTCTATTATGTTTAAAGGATTTAAAAGTAGGAAGCATTTATTCTACTATATTTTGTAATGTATAGATTATCCACTAGTAATTAAACATACACATTGAGTTTTACTTTGAGTTATGTTTCTTTTTTTCTAGGGAAAAATTTTCCTCACTTTATCCACATTCTTTCATCTGTTCTCCAATTTGTTCAGCTTCTACAAGTGTAAAGACACTCTTTAAAATGTAGTCATCTGGGATTCTTAGGGGGGATAGAGAGGGGTCAGACAAAGACCAAATTAAACATGGTTGAATGGTAGGTACAGAGGTATGAAGCTATGTGATTCACAAACAGCTTTACTATGCCAAAACCTTACCTGGAACCACTCTTGATATTTTCCTGCAGCTTCTTTTCCCACAATTGCTGATCCTGATGTTGAGATGAATTTCTAGCACTCTGGAATTTTAAGAACAAAAAGCTACAGCTTTTGCAAACACTTACAGCTGGATACTTTTTGAAAGTATTAACTAATGTGGTTTTTGTCCCTGAATGGTTGGTCAGCTAAATCATTCCATGCTGGTTAGCTCAGAAAAGGATTAGAGGTGATAAAAAGTTTTGCCAGGTGATTTCGTTCAAAGTTTAGGTCTTCGGAAATATAGAAAGGACTCTGAAGAAGGAGATATGTTTTGAAAGAATATGCTGATTTACAAGGAGCACTTTTGACCCAAGACTAGAAAAGCTTCTGCAGGTTGGAAGGGAGGAGTGGAATGAGAGGGAGGCGTGAAGCTTATTCTTCTAGGCAAGATCAGATAGCTAAGAAATGCCGGAGGCAGAATTCATACTCTGGCTTTCCTGCTATTTCCACTGTAACTACGGTAACCATATAATTCCTCTTCTAACTCAGGGAAATTTCGAGAGTAAAATGAGAGCTATTAATTGTGCCAGGATGGTAGTCCCGGGGCATGCTTAGGGTTACCCTAACTATAACCAAAGATTGTATTGATTTTGATCTGTTATATTATATCTTCTGCTAAGCTCTGTTTGATCCTGAATCTTTGTCTTTATCATTAAGTTATGATTGCTGTAGCAGGCCTCCAGTACATTATGTGGAGGCTTCCTGTGGCTGATACTCTTACACACACTGTCCTTTGAAGAGACTCTACCACCAACCAGTTGCATGGGTTTGGCCAAGTTACATAACCTCTCTGAGCCTTGGACTAAATTTGCATTGTATGAAATATCTCTTCTATGACTCAGTTCTATCCCCATTGTTCTGACCTTGTTCTTTGTCCTTGACACTATTGTTGATGGTGCTTTGCTATATCTCTGGACACTGACTCAGCAAAGACTGAGTCTTTTTTTCAGTTAAACTCTGCTACCCTTCAGAGCTTAAGCCTCACCTACTATGAAATGTTAACACTGATGCTTATTTATCAGATTATTAGTTTCTTGGCATATTGTTAGGCTTGCTTAAAATATGGGCATTTCTATATAAATGGAAATGCTTTAACACTTTATCCTTTTTAATAATCAAGCCAAAGAGACTACAGCCATCAAACTCTGGTGCAATCTCTTTTATTGAATGTGATAACATTACTGGGTAGCACTCAGTGTTCTTGTGGGGATTAATGTATGAAAATGCCATTTTGCATAACAATAATGTCAAAAGCATAACTCTGAAAAGGTCCATCTTAGTTATAAAACTCAAGCAGAGGATTGATACATTATCTTTAGAGAATTCCAAAATGCTTTGTGATTCTGCATTGTATAATATCTCTGACAAGATAGAAGAAGAAAGTATTCCATTTAAGTACACAAGTGCAGATCTGATCCCAGAGCTCTGTTTCTGAAGTCGTGTTTGTTTTAGGTAAAGGTCACCAAGAAATGCTCCTTTTGAAACTTCAGATATTAGAAGAAAATATGGCAATATTGGGGTGAATGACCTTTGTGTTGATCACTCTGTCAAGAATCTATAAATGTGGGCACATGAGAAGAGACTTGGCCTATATTCACAGATTTTGAGAACGAAACTCAATATTTGGAATTACTGTCAACTGTGTTTTATTTGACTAATGCAGGCTTTGCAGCATCAATATTTAAAACTCTTAATAACACGGTCTTTTGATTGTAATTCTGTAAGGAAAAATACTGCCCTCTCTTCTTTTTAGTACTGAGTAGAGTTGAAACACATAATAGTAAATGGTTCCATATACTTATGGGGTTGTTATTCGGACTTCCTTGCTCCTTGTGGTCTTTTACCGTGTGCTGCTGTTTATCAAGAAACACCATGTGAAAGTTAATAATAACATAATTTAGAGCAATAATTACATTTTTATTCAATAGCTGTGGGAAAACACTGGGTTGAATAATGAGATAAAAATGAGTGTCTCAGGCCTAACAGGACATTAATCAACATATTAACTGTGTGGGCAAACTGATTTGAGACTGTTATGGCTTAATTTGTCTCAAAATCATTATTTTTAGTGTATTGCATAATGTACTTTAAAATATGTGTTGAGCTGATCACAAGTAAGCATTAGATTTCCACAGAATAGATAGTACTCCTTATCATGTCATGAATTATCCTCTTTTTATAGTGCACAGTGTAAAATCGATATTCCTGAAACTCTGACATTTCACAGCTATGTTCAGATAAGGTTAAATTAGTTCTACAACATCTCTACCTACATTTGGTTATAATGACTGAGTCTATATATTTTCATAGTCCTAATTGCCAAAATATACTTATTATGCATTGTTGTTTTAAAGGATTTTCACAAAAATGTTTAAATGTCATTGCAGTTTAATAAATAATAGCATTTCTCCCAACTCGGGAATTTTTGACCAGTTTCACATGACAGAAATTCAATTCTTAACCTTGGGTCTTCACTTAACCTGAATTTGAAACTTTGGAGGCCTCACCCACGTCCAAGGATTCAGCTGTCATTGACAGTCTCCTCCTTATCCTTGGGGAGTCACTTTCAACATCTATCCCTAAGGGAACCACAGCTTGGCTCCTCCTTCACTGGCCTGGACACAGAGACTCATTCTTTACCCAAGTCCCCGCATAGTCTTTGACATTTCTTTAGCACTTATTACACAAAAGTGTGATTATTTGTTTATATGTCAGAATTCATTTATTTGGCTCTTTGTTCCTTAAGGAGAAGGACATGTCTATCTAACTTTAGTGTGCCATAATATGTGGATTAATAAAGAGGAAAAAATGCTTATATATGAGATATAAATATGTATATGTCATATATATCATATATATGAGATTCAGATAGAGATAAAATAGTTAATGTAAAAGTTGACTACAGCTGGAGTAATTCACATAAAAGAGGAGTAAGGTAGAATTCCACTTAGGAAGAGAATTGCTCTTATTTTTTTAAGAAGAATACAATAATGGTCTTCTGTGCCAAAAAATATTGAAGAACATCATTCCTAGGCAAAGATAGCCTGGATGAAAAATTTTTAAGTAAGGGGAATTAAATTGTGCTGAAAAAGAAGAAGAGAAGGGGAGGAAAAAAAGGAGTGGAGGGAGAAAGGGAGGAAAACAGAGAAGGAAAAGAGGAGAGAGAACAGGAATTTTGAGTTTTTCCTGTGAGTGAGGTAGGTAAGAATTTGGGAACTCTGAAATTCACAGAAGATTTGGAGAAGGTCAAGAAGATGTCAGCAAACCAAGGCCTAGAGGGAAGGACAAAGTAGGAAGAAATTTCTTGGAAAATGATTACTACATGATTAAGACAATGACGTCCCGCGTTTGACTGTAAGTTGTTTTCTGTTCTATATAGTCTGAGTTTTCTCTCACCAGCACCATCACTGAACCAGCCTCAGAATTACTAACATAGCTCTTAATACAGCATCCATCTGTTCGTGGTGATACTTCCCCATCAGCTGAGTGAGCTCGGAGAGTTGCTGGAGGGTCAGATTCTGTAGACCCTTATAGGACTTTGCAAGAATTTGGTTTCCACTCTGAGTGAAATGGGAACTATTGATGGGATTTAGGCAGAGTAGCAACAGGATCTTACTGTCCAAGAAAATGTGTGGGGGGAAAAAGTGTTTCAAAATGAAGTTGCAATAAGGGCCCCTGGGGGGCTCAGTCATTAAGCATCTGCCTTCAGTTCAGGTCATTATCCCAGGCTCCTGGGATAGAGCCCCACATCGGGCTCCCTTCTGAGCAGGAAGCCTGCTTTTCCCTTTCCCACTCTTCCAGATTGTGTTCCCTCTCTCACTGTGTCTCTCCCTGTCAAATAAATAAATAAAATCTTGTAAAAAATAAAATAAAAAATAAAGGTGCAATTAACTATGTTAAATGCTGCTGAAGATAGATATTTGACCATTAGGTTAACCATTAATAATGGTATGGGAGAGTGATGTAGACAAGTCATGATTAGAGTGGGCTTAAGCAAAAATAGAAAGAGGAGAATTGGGGGTAGTGTGCATACTGATTTGAAGAGTTTTTTCCATGAGGAGAAGGCAAGAAATGGGATTATAGATGAAGACAGATCATTGAAGTCAAGAGAAGATTTTTTTAAGACAAGAGAAATAAAATCATATTTCTTATGGACAGAACCCGACAGAGAGGAGGAAATAAATGAAATAGGAGAGAAAAAGAAGAGTCATTGGGGGTGGTATCTTTAAGTAGTAGACAAGATCCAGGGCAGAACTGAGGGAGTGGCCTAACATAGACAGTTCATCTACAGTGGGGGGCAGGGGGTGGGGATGTAGAGTATATGGATACAGATGCCATAGGTGGGCAGTTGTGGTAGTATGAGTTTGTAGAAATTCATGCTTAAATAAAATAGGGTCATCAGGAGAGAATGAGGATAGCTAAAAAGGTATTCCAAATTCAAAGAAAAAAGGTTTGAACTAAAACTGGGAAAGTCAAGAAACCAGGGAAAGGCAGTATAATTGCCAGGAAACATTAAAGAGCAGACCATTATATTGGATAAGGGCAAGAATTTTGCCAAGTACACTATGCTGAAGAAAGAACTGATGTTTTATTTTATTGTCTCTATCTGTAGTTTTAGCAAAACCTAAAAACCTGTCAGTCAGAGCTTACCTGACCTGCAGGGGACTGGGGAGTGAGTGAAAAATAAACTTTCATTTTTGTTGACCTACTGAAATTTGGAGGGTTCTTTGTCGTGTCAGCTAATGTTAAGTGAGTTAATACACACATTAAAATCTTGTCTGCTTCCTTACCTAGGGCAAGCAATGATATGAAAAATAAAATCAATGTAATAAAGGGATCCCTAGTTCCATTTTCTTTTCAAATTTCTGTGTGTCTTCTCTTGCAATTTATACTATTAACTTCTGGTTTTTAAAATTCTTTGCATTTTTATAACATTTTTTCCATAAATACTTGAGTAAATGGATGAATAAAAATGTCTATGAAGATTTACTTAAATGATTATATTCTGTTCTTTAATTCTTCTTCTTTTTTTTTCCCAAAAAGAAGTGGTAGATGAAAGGCATGAGATTCTGTTTCATAATGAAATGTATGCATGTACTGAAAGGCTTCTGACAGGCATGTTTCATACACGATGGAATAAAACAATCCTCACGCAGACTTGGATGCTGAATTTTTCCTGGCAGTCCATCCTGCCATATTTCTTCAATGGCTGTGTCTCTAAGCAGTGCATACTTTTGTTGGAGGCCTTTGGGTTATGACATTTGCCTTTGCCCAAATATGCCGCTGAGAACACAGGGTAATGTATTCAAAAAGAAATCCTGTTTTCCCATCTGCAGGAAACATACACATTCACTGGGAAGTGCATCGACAATGCAGATGCAATTAACTAATGCAATAATTCACTTGAGTTTTCTCGTATGAGCAAGTTAACATTTCAAAGGGTGATTAAAATATAATTGTATTTCTTAGGGATATCCTTGTGTTGCTGAAGATGGAAAAGTCAAGATCTCAAACTGTATAGTGATTAGAATGTCTATACCTTCCTTCCACCTGCCATAATTTTCCTTAAGAATAGTGCAGATAGAATCACAAGCTATCACATAAATGGAAAAGATATTGAGAGGGTATCTAGTTCATCCTCTCTTACCTCAAGGTCAGATTATACCTAAACTTTATATCTTCTCAAGAACCCTCCAAGGTTGAGGAAAATTACCATGGTAGAGCACATGTCCCAAGTCAAGAGCTGACCAATACCATGGAATTTCTATTTCTTTCTTACCTTCCTTCCTTCCCTGATTTCCAAGCATACTATTTATGTTTGGAAGTAAGCACAGATACACCTCTCCCTCCCTTCCTCCCTCTTTCCCTTCCTTCTTTCCTCTTCCTCTTCTTCTTCCTTTCTTATTAAGCACTGACAGTGACATCACGATCTCCCAGGTTTAGGTTTCATACTTCTGTCTCTACAATTCAAAACGGAAAACCTCCCATTTCAAATCTTTTCTTCCAATCTTTAAAATAAATTTTTCCTTATATGACTGTCATCATCCTCCAGAAACACAAGGGCTCACACAAGGGAGCCGTCCCTTAGGCCTTGACGCTCACACTTACTTTATACAGACCACTCTCTTGTACCGAACTGTGGGCTGTCACTACTGGTCAATCATATTTCACCAGTCTCACCAGAACCTTCCTCAGTAAGCTCTACTGCTCTTTTTTTTTTTTAATTTATTTATTTGTCAGAGAGAGGGAGAGAGAGCGAGTAAGCACAGGCAGACAGAGTGGCAGGCAGAGGCAGAGGGAGAAGCAGACTCCCTGCTGAGCAAGGAGCCTGATGTGGGACTCCATCCCAGGACGCTGGGATCATGACCTGAGCTGAAGGCAGCCGCTTAACCAACTGAGCCACCCAGGCGTCCCAGCTCTACTGCTCTTATCCTTAAAGCTCGCAGCCTTGAGAATTACTTGGTGTACACACAGGTCTATGGACATAGATTCTAGACAAACAAATCTCACTTAGTACATATTTTAAAATCCCTCCTTTTTACCTTCTATTCAATAGCGTTAGATTGTAGTCTTCTCTCTCCTTTGTGACTTTCCTCTGTATGTAGTATTTTCTTCATGTCATACTATTAGATGCCCTCATTTGAGAACAGATCCAATCCTAGCCCTTTTCTTCAGACAAAAATTGAACAGACTCAGCCTAGGTATCAATAAATTTTGCTTCTAAAGATCCAAAGAGAAGTCCCATATCTCTATTCAACTACTTCAATATTTAACAACTTTTATTTCCTATGATTTATTTGCTATAATTATTTGTGTTAGGTGTATGTATTTGAAAATAGTTCATTTATACAGCTAAACAATGTTTTGTTATACTTTATATTCTATAAAATATTTTTTACTGCTTTCTCTTAAAAAAAATGGCTGCCAGTGTCCATGAATGATGTGCAGTATCTGAATTGGTAGCACTTAGCAATTAGGTACTTAGCAATGCTAATGTCAGATGCCAGACAAAGACTCACTTGACTTCACCTTCAGTATGCGCTGCAAAGCTGGCTATGGTTATACATTTCAGAACACAAAAGGAAATGATGTTCAGAAGTTGGCAGAGCAACTTTGGGTATGACATGCTGGAAAGAGGAGTTTAAATACCTGGCATTTGAATCAGAAGTTTGGAAGAGGGACCACTTCTTAGAAAGCAATAACCTTGTAAAATTTGCGTTCGTTAGGTTTTACATTTTCTTTCTTCTTGAAGTATGCAAATGTGTATATTAAAATCCCAGTATAACAAAAAGTTCATTGTATTTAGTTTGATTTCATCAGTTCAGATGTCTGTAAATCACATTTAGCAATATATCACATACTTTGATTAAGGCTTGCAGTATCTCTCATATTATATTTCTCATTTCTGGCATTATATTTGCATTTTATTTGCCTTTTATTTACAGTTTCTATCTCTCCCCCAAACCCTTCATCTTTTCAGGCATGTGTTCACTTTTTCCAGTAAGTTCCTTAACATATTAGTACAGATAAAAAATTCCTAATACCTGAGCCATCTCCAGGTGAGGTTTTATTTTATCTTTTGATGTGTGGTTATTTTCTCTTGCTTTTTTGGTGTGTGTTTTATAATGTTTGAATTGATGTCAGATATTGTGTATAAAAGTAAACAACACATGAGACCAAGGTAAATAATGCTGCAGCTTAAAAATAGGCGTGGCTCTTCTATCCAGCCATTAGTTTGAAAGTTTGAATCCATCCTCTTAAAATTCTTCCAGTGGTGGACAGCGGCTAACAAGCTGAGAATGAATTCAATGCCTAAAAATTTTTCTTAGAACTTCTGCTCCACTTTAGACTTTTAGCATTTGCCAAAAAGCAGCAGTTGGCCTGTGCCAAAGAGGTGGGTCTCTCTTAAGCTATTCCTTTTGGGTACTAATTCCAAAGCTCATGATGGAGGGAAGGGGAAACTCGGTTCTATTGCTCCAGCCTTGGGTAGGCCCTGGACACCTGCTCCTTGGGGATGAAATTTCTCAACATCCATGTCCCTCACCCCACAGCAAGAAGCCCCTGACTCCTACTCAGTGCTGGATTAGAATGCACATAGTTTTCCTTCCCCTCCCCTGCCAACTCTGTCTTGTTTCAGAGAGGATTTTCAGTAATAAGTGAGTTTTCCAAACTTTCCCCAGTAGAAATGGCTTTCACCTAGTCTTGGTGCAGATTAAGTGTTAGGTTCCCTATTTTCTTCTTTTGAGGCAGCTTCTCTTTTTCTAGCTATTATCAGGACAATGATTGGGGAACGGTAATGGGGCGTGAGAGAATCCCCTTGCTTTCTTCTATTGACAGGTATCTTTTGCTTTATAGTAAAGAGGAATCTAGAATATTGTTGATTTTCATGCCTGTTCCTGCCCAACAACAACAACAAAATATCATATTGTGCTTCTTTAGGGACCTGACTCCAGATGTTTTTTTTTTTTTCTTAAGATATCCTGCCCACCCTTAGACCTAAGCCAACTCTACATGTCTGTGTTACTGAGAAAAGCTCCATCCAGTCTCTTCCTGGGCAGTTTTCTTCATTAGCATATAGTGTAGGCCCATGGAAAAGATCTGGCTAGAACATATATTTCCCTTATGTCTAGCCTTCTGGCATCCTAAACTATCATGTCACCCATATTCACCTTTAAGGTTTTATTAAAATTTTGGGGCTCTTGGGTTGCTCAGTCAGTTAAGCATCTGCCTCTAGGTTTCTGCTCAGATCATGATCGGATTCCACTAATTGTGGCGAAGGGGTGGAATGGGCTACAAAATCAGAAGTACCTGACATTGAGAAATGGACTATGGGTTTTCCATTCCTCTTTGACATTTGGGGCCACCCAGTGCTTTGTATCTCTTCAGCTCATGTATTCCTATTTGGTGTTAGGATTAAAGTACATACCCCCTAAAATAAAAGTTGAAGTGAAGAGAATGCGTGATCTGAGTAGCTGCTACAAATTTAATGCATTCACCAATACTATGCATATTTGTTTCAAGGATGTGGTTTTTCATACTTTCTTTAACTCCCACCTCCAATTATTAAGCCCTGCAGAGTTTCTTCCAAATGTTTGAACAGTTTTTTAACTATGCATATTTTAGACAATACATTACTTTATGGATCCAATCCCACCTACATTTCATCCTTATAAGTTGATCATAATTTTTAGTTCACTAAGGTCATCCTTTTATTCTTCATCCATGTATTTTTTTTTTTTCTATCATTTCCAGGGATTTGTTAGTTAGAAGGGAATGTATGTATATTGAGAGGTTTTTGTTTGCTTTTCCCCTCACACCAACCAGTTCTCTGATACCAACTGGGTGTCCTACCCTAGAGTTAGTCTCAGAATCCACAGACTTAAGGGCTCACTTCTGAAAATCTGATCTCACTTCATTTTTTAAAATTTTTAAAGATTTTTATTTTTAAGTAATCTCTACATCCAACATGGGGCTTGAACTCACAACCTCAAAATCAAGAGTCACATGCTCTACCAACTAAGCCAGCTCGTGCCCCAGTCTGCTGTTACTTTAGAGATCCCCAGACTTTCTATAATCCTGTCTGACTTGGCTATGAAGCCAGGGGTTCCAACAAACTACCCCTTCCATTACAGTTCAGTAATTTGCCAGAATGACCCAAATAACTCAAGAAAATACCATACTAACTATTACAATATTACAAGGCATACAAATGGATGGCAAGAGGTAGATAGGGTGAGATCTGGAAGGGTCCCCAAATATGGGAGCCCTGTCTTTTCGGGAGTGGGGAACACCTTTCTGGATTTGATTATCTTGCAAATCTCACTTTGAAAGTCATTAAAATAATCTTAGTCTGTTTCATTAATATGTTTTGCTCCAAAAGACACTGTGAAAAACAATTCTATACTCTGGAATATATGTAGAATTTTTCTCATCCTAAACTAGGCTAAATTCATAGGCTACAAAGATTCTAATTTTTAATATATTTGTCAAAGAATATATAATAAATATCAATGAAGCTTCAGCCCTGAGTAGAAGCTACATGATGTGATTTGATTCACATCAGCCTTCTGACCTTCTTTTGCCGATCCTAGAACATCAGCTGGGTATTTGTTCATATGAGTAACACATGAAAATTGAAAAGCAACCGTGAAATATGATACTCACCTTCACAAAATGATAAGTAAAAATCACCATACCTAACCCTCTTTAACATTTCCTAGGGTCTTCTGCTAGAATTTTACCACAAAATCAGTACTTATTTGCAAGGGAGGCTGACGATTGGTGAAAAGACAGAAAATAAAGAAAGAAATGCGCGCACACACACACACACACACACACGGTCTATCAGAGGAAAAACAAAAGGCAAAAGGAATTTGGAATAAATCTTAAGAGAGTCAGCCAGTGGTATCTTTCAGAGGCTGTCAACAGTATCTTTACCTAACTGGAGCACAAAAAAGAAGGAGGTGTACAAGGGATCTCAACAATTGGGAACACTGGGAGAGAAGGTTAGAATTGATATTCTAGAACAATTTCTTGTGTCTTTTACCTGAAACCCTTGGTGTCACAAAATTCTTTATGACAAAAGAAAAAGCTGAAACTTATTTGTGAAATGCAGAATTTCTATGTGATTTTCCTCTAGATATTAACATATGAAAGAGTCCAAGAAGTTTTTCATAAAATAAATGCTTACATTTTTAAAAGATTTTATTTATTTATTTATTTGAGAGAAAGAGAGACCTAAACAAGCACACAGAGGGAGAGGAAGAGGAAGAAGCAGACTCCTCACTGAGCAGGTAGCCCAACATGGTGCTGGGTCCCAGGACCACGGGATCATGACCTGAACTGAAGACAGATTCTTAACCAGCTGAGCCACCAGTTACCTCTAAATGCTTAAATTCTCTTAACCTGTTTTTTCTGTTCTAAATATTTAGACTGTAGGACTATCTGTGCGTGTGCACATGCATGTGCACATGTGCGCCTTTATAGGTGAGAGATAACTACTACCAAACCAGAGATGCATTTCTAGAAATGTTATGCTAGAAATCAGGGATCTTATTTTGGTTCCTGAATTGAAGAGTAACATAAAACACAAAGCATTGTTTTGTCAACACTAATCTGGCAATAATATGCAGAATTAATTTAGGTGGATTGTGCGATGTTGCTAAGGTTGGAAGGGACAACTACATTGGAGAGAACTGACTTAATGCAGGATTGTCATGGAAGGTCCAGAACTAAGATTAGAGCAGTAGCAATTAACTTGAGAGGAGCTAGTCAAAAAATATTTCATTACAAAAATTATAAGATGTTAGAACTAAAATGGCCCTTAGAGATCAGCTAATTCAAAATTTCACACCATGAAATATGATAGATTGTTATTAGTAGAATAGATGAGGATAGGGAACAGTAGAAGAAAAGAAGGAGACAGAGATGACTAGATTTTGAGTATATAAAACTGCAAGAATTATGATACCATTATCATGAATGACAATGTGCTTCTTAATGAATTCCATTCAGGACATGGTGAGTGTGAGGGACAGTTCAGGATAGAAATGGAGATGCCCGACAGCCATTTAAAAGTTTGAAATTGGAGTCTGGACAAATATTATGGGCCTTAAGAAATATATTTATGATAACTGAAGTCATTATAGAACATTCTTTCTCACAGAAATAAATATATAATAATAATTAGAAAAAATAGTCTAGCAAATCCCCATCATTTCTAATCTCCCTCCTTTTATTTATACATTGATCACATACTTAAATATTGCCATTTAGCAAACATAAAACAAAACAAAAAAACAACCTAGTAGTTACCAAAACACTTCACTTTTACAAAGTGGTAAGTTCTTGAAATTGTGAATCCCTTTCTTCTATTAAAATCACAACTTTCAAAATGGTACTTCTACAAGTTTGAAAAACCCAAGATATAATGTGCATAACTAAAGGGCTGTTGGAACCCAGAATCTGCAATTGGAAATCTACCTCCAGTTATGACTCTTAAATTTATATTTTATTTAAATATTAAAGTTGTATCATTATATATCTAGCATTAAGCTCCAGTTTCTGGCTTATTCTCTTCCTATGCCTTACTCACTAGGACTATAATACTACGGGCCTAAATTCTTCATTAGACATCAAAGTACGCAAATTTCCACTATGCACATTCACAAAAAATTGATTCACTCAAAATAAAATATCAGAAAGTAAGCTTAATTTGCAGTTGTGCTGTGATTTTATGTCTTCTTTTTTTTTTTTTAAATATTTTATTTATTTATTTGTCAGGGAGAGAGAGAAAGAGAGCACAGGCAGACAGAGTGGCAGGCAGAGGCAGAGGGAGAAGCAGGCTCCCTGCCGAGCAAGGAGCCCGATGTGGGACTCGATCCCAGGAGGCTGGGATCATGACCTGAGCCGAAGGCAGCTGCTTAACCAACTGAGCCACCCAGGTGTCCCTTATGTCTTCTTTTTAGAGCTAATATAGACAATACACAGAAGAGACTATCTAAAGATACAATGTCTAGTAAAGGTGATTCTCTGAATCACCAAGAAGTCTGAACAAACTTTTTGTTTTGTTTTGTTTGGGTTTTTACTTTTATTTTTATTTATTTTTTTTTTGTTTTTTTTTTTTGTGTGGGTTTTTTTGTTTTTGGTTTGGTTTGGTTTGGTTTGGTTATAGAAACTTATTCTAAATGTATATGGAAGTGCAAAAGACCCAGAGCAGCTGTGATGGTTTTTTTTTTTTTGGTATATCAACTTGACTGGGTTACAGCCCTCAGTTATTCAATCAAACACTAATCTAGATGTTTCTGTGAAGGTCTTTTGTAGATGTGATTGTAGCCCATAATCACTTGACCTTAAGTAAAGGAGATTATCCTAGATAATCTGTGCAGGCTTGATCCAATCAGTCAAAAGATCTTAAAAGTAGAGCTGTGGTTTCTCTAAACCAATTTTTCTTTGCTGTGGACAGCAGCTTCCACTGGGGCCTGAGTTTAAGCTTGCCTTTCCTGGTAGAGTGACCTACAGATTTCAGAACTGCCTGGGCAGCCCCTGCAATCACATAAGCCAATTCTTTGGAATAAATCTCTTGATATTTATCTCCCACTGGTTTTGCTCATCTGGTTGAACCTTAACTGGAATGCAATCCAAGACACTTTAAAAAAAAGAACAAAGTTGAAGGACGTACACTACTTGCCTTAAGAATGTGCTATAAAGCTACAGTAATCAAGTCTTGGTATTGAATCAGAATTGAGAGATCAATGGAACAGATCTGAGAGTTTGGAAATGAAATGAGTTTTCAAAAACTTGCCAAGGCAAATCAACTGGGCAAAGGACAGTCTTTTTAACAAGTAGTACTGGGACAATTGGATATCCATATGTAAAAAATAATATATATGCTTAGACCCATCCTACACACTATACACAAAAATTAACTCAGAATGGATCAAAGATCTAAATGTAAGGGCCAAAAATATAAAAAAAAACAAACATAGGATAAAATCTTCATGACCTTGGGTTAGACAGAGTTCTTAGACATGACACCAAAAGCACAAATTATAATAAAAGAAAATGATCAATTTAGTTTCATGAAAATTAAAATCTTTTGTACTTCAAAAGACCCTTTAAAAAAATGAAAAGACAACCAAAAGAGTGGAAGAAAATATTTTCAAATCACCTACTTCATAAAGATCTTATATCCAGAATATATAAAGAACTTTTACAACTCAGAATAGAAACATGAACAACCCAATCAAAAAAATGGGTAAAACTTATATAGGTATTTCACCAAAAAAGATAGAAAAATAGCTGAGAAGCAATGATAAGGTCCTTAACATTATTAGGCATTAAGGATATGTGCATAAAAATCATTACAAAGGGACACCTGGGTGACTTAGATGGTTAAGTGTCTACGTCCAGCTCAGGTCATGATCTCCAGGTCTTGGGATGAAGCCCCAGGTCAGGCTCCCTGCTCAGTGGGGAGTCTGCTTCTCCATCTCCCTCTGCCTCTCCCCCTGCTTGTGCTTTCTCTGTCTCTCTCTTTCTCTCAAAGAATAAATAAAATCTTTAAAAAAAAGTTACATATGAACTGCATACCCACTAGCTGGCCTATCATAAAATAAACAGACAATAACAAGTGTTGGTGAGGATGTGGAAAAACAAAAACCCTCATATGTTGCTAAAGGGACTGTATAATGGTACAGCCACTTTGAAAAACAGTTTGGCAGTTTCTTAAAAAGTTAAACATAAATTGCCATATGTCCTAGCAATTCTAGGAATCCTAAGAAAAATGAAAACATAAATCCACACAAATAATTATACACAAATATTCAGAGCAGCATTATTCATAAGACTGAAAAATTGGAAGCAACCCAAATGTCTATTACCTGGTGAATGGATAAACAAAATATAAGGGACTTCAACATAGAGTACTATTCAACACTAAAAGGGAATGAAATACTGAGTCATATTATAGCATTGGTTATATCAAAATATGACTAAGTGAAAGAAGCCAGACACAAAATATTTGATTTTGTGTGATTTTGCATATATGAAATGTCCGGAAAAGCAAATTTATGGAGATAGAAAGCAGATCAGTGATTTTCTGGAACTGGGGGTAGGAGTGGGATTGACTGTAAATGGGCTCAAGGAATTTAAGGAATGAAGCAAGTATTCTAAAATTGGATTATGGGGATAATTGCACAATTCTACAATTCAGAAATCACGAGCTATATACTTACAATAGGTGAGTTTCATGATATGTAAATCCACACATAAATAAATAAAACTATAAAACTTATACATGCATTATGATAATATAATATAAATTTGAAAATATTTAAAGAACTTGTATTATTTAAGAGGAAATACTTTAAAATATAAGAACTAATACGCGAAAATAAACATTAAATTCAAGATCAGATTTCCTCAGGGTAAGGAAGGAGGCCAAAGGGGAAGTGACTTAAATTCTACCTATATTTTTACTGAAAAAATATAAAACAAACATAGAAAAAAGTTAAGGATTTTAAGCAATCTTACCATAACACTGTTAACAATCTATTATATATATATATATATATATATATATATATATTTGGTTTTATAAACTTATCATGAAGATAGATTTTACTATATAAATTTATTGGCCTAAATA
Organism: Mellivora capensis; assembly: GCA_004024625.1. Lineage (NCBI taxonomy): Eukaryota > Metazoa > Chordata > Mammalia > Carnivora > Mustelidae > Mellivora > Mellivora capensis. The sequence continues at coordinate 8,488 of PISX010025451.1, read as the reverse complement.
AGTTTCTCAAATAATAATATTTGCTTGATTTGGATTGTTTATAAAATAATACATTCTGCTTTATTCTATTCCCAGTATTATATGCAAGGAGTGTTTTTTCTTATTTTTAATTTCCTACCAAAGCATCATTATTATTGATAATATAATTTTCCACCATATAGGTATACCATCATTTAACTATTCCTGTCAGTGATATAAGTTGCTTACAGAAAGCAAAAGTTTGAGTATTATAAAGCAGCACTTTCAGTGTTTATTTATTACTTAATTCTAACTCATCAAAATAAATCCAAGATAAGGCTCTAACTTGATGTTTTTAACCAATTATTTTTTAAGGCATTATTTATTGACTATTTTACTTTGTCTATTCATTTAAATGTTACCTTATGCATAACAAATAATAGATTAAACCATATGAAATTTCTAATTTTGTAGATCTAGATAAAAAACAATTAAATATCAGTAATTTAATATAGTTCAGTCTATAGTTAACAGGACTGTCTATTCTGCTCTTTAGATTTTTTAAGTTCTCCTTTATTATGACATTATGCTTATTACATGAAAGTATGTCCATTCATTTCCTCCTTTTTTCCCTTAAATTAATGACTATTTTTCAAACATGTTCCTTCATATGTATATATAATATATTCTTTCTAATATATATATTAGATGTACTCTGTCAGATTCCCCCAAATATTCCTTTATTTCAACTTGAATTGTGACAGACCTTTAGGTCAATTTGGGGAAAAATTACATGTTTACGTATGCTGAGTATTTCTCTTTATTTGCCTGAAAAGTCTTCTAAATTTTTTCCATGTCCCATGCATTTCATGTTGCGGTTATTTCCTAGTATTTTATAATTTTTTTTCCTGTGAATTAGTATTCATTATATTTTCTAATGATTTATTACTTGATAACATAACAATGGCTAATATTTATTGTGTACATTCTACTTGCTGGCTACCATTTTAACTAGTTTTCATGAAATCTCTACTGTAATCTTCAGAACATGTGAGGCAATTACTAGCATTAGCTCCATCTTTAGGAAAGAGGAAACTGAGGCATTGAAAGGCTAAATGACTGATCCATGATACAACAGCTGGTAAGAAATTATTTAAATGTAAAGAGTTAAATTACAAGGTCCTAATTTTAACCCATTTATTTAATTTATACCCATTTATTATATATCATGTTACATAATCAAATTCTTTTTTAAAAGATTTTTATTTCTTTATTTATTTATTTGAGTGAAAGGGAGAGAGCATAAGAGAGTGTGCACCAACCGGGGTGGGGGGGCTGGGGGGAGTAGGGAACCTGATATTGGGCTTGACTCCAGGACCCTGAGCCAAAGGTAGCTAGATGCTTGACTGACTGAACCACCCAGGGTCTCCCATAACCGAATTATTTTATTAGTTACAACAGTATTTTAGGTGTAGTTGCAGCTTCCCTGGATTCTTCAGTTATATCTTGAGCTATAGAATTAAACTTTCATTTGTTCCTGTCATTTTTCTCCACTGCACAAAGATTCTTTTACTTGCCCTGGATCAGGGATGTCTTTATCTCTAAAGAAGAAGGGGAATTTTATAGATATATACTATATATGCATATAGTATATATCTATATTTTAAGCCAACTATGAAGTTCTTGAGTCCACTGTTATAGGGACACAATCAACCTATACTTTGAACTACCTAATAAATGTATACTGTTCTGTTTCATGCCACATTGTCTCTTTATCTGAAACACACAGGCAATGTGTTGAGTAGTAAATGGAAGTTTATTTGTTCATATGTATGTATTAACCAAAAACCTTTAAAATTTCATGGTTCTGAAAAGGTCCATAGAAGAAAGAAAACACATATTCAGCCTTTACTCACATAACCCCATGTGTTAACTTACATATATTTAGTAGTTAAAAAGCAAGAAAACAGTCTATACACAAACATCTATGCATGAGAGCCCAATTACTATAAAATTTTACTAACAGGCTTATAAAACTTCTTTTTACAAAAATTCTAACTTGAGGTTGCAATAAATAGTTCTACATAGCAATTAGGTGGGTTTTTGCAACTTACTCTTTAAGTAGTTCAGATGGTAATGGGGAGAAATTCAGCTTATGTGATTTTGATGTGTGACAAATCCAAGAATTGACAGAACCATGTAAATCATGTGTATTATCATGCCTCATCTGAATGTCTCTACAACATACACAAGTTGAAAGATTAAGTGTGAGAAGAGCTTTCAGAGCTGAATCGGTGCTAGGGGCTGTCTTGACACTGATTAAGACACTGACAGAGTGCACAAAAAAACCATTTGTTGGCATGACATGTCAGATGGATGAAGAATCGGTCTTTGTCTATTGAGCTCAGTTTTCTTTCAAACTGACTTACAGATCAGCTGCAGTATTTTCAAGGCAAAATAGTACATTGATTTTTAATATGGGCATTATGCAAAATACATAGTAATGAAAACTTTTTAAAGAGGATTTTCTATATAGCATTAGTAAGCACAATGAACAATTGTGTACTAATTGAACAGTGTTTCCTTCCATCTTCTACTTCTAAGAGCCACTCTTTAAAACAGTAGCTCCCATTAAAAGGCTAATTCTCTTTCTACCCATGAATAAACTATGTGGTGAGGTTTACTTTTGTTTGGCACTGAAAAATAAATGATGGAAAATTGGAGCTAACAATATGTTCTGATTATTCCTATGGTATACAATATTCTCCAAATGTGACAAACTATGTTTATCTCCTAGAGAGAGCAAGTGAGGGAGGGAGAGATTCCCTGTGATTTATCGGCATGTGTAGTGCTGTTAAATAGCCATTTTATTTTTCTGACTTGACAATGGCATATTTTATTTCACTTCTAAGAATTATAATTTTCATATGCAAAATCTTACCTAAATGTTTATAGACTATGAGAAATAGAAGTTATTTGGAGCAGTAGTTAAGATCATTGGGTCCACCAAATTTTATGTTTCCCTTGTTACTATTCTAAATCATATAGTTTTTCCATTGTTTCTGGGTGTTTCAACATCTAAGATGTTGAAAGTGGCCTATTTCCCACATTTCTACATTTAAAAAAAACTGTAGCACAGAGCAGATTATCATTCTAGCAAGCCAAATTTTCCAGATAAGAAAGATTACAAGATTATCTCCATATGCATCCTTGTTCCTACTATAATTCCAGATTAAGACTGATGTTAATATACAGCTGCACCACCTAATATATCCCACTATAAAAAAAAGGACATATTCCAAGGAATCATTATATTAATATCTTCTTAGTGATGATTTGCATATTCCCATGGAAGAAGATTTTTTAAAGGTATCAATGCTGTTGTTTTAATTTTTTAAACTATTTATTTATTTATTTATTTATTTGTAACACAACATAGGGCTTGAACTCATAACCCCAAGCTGCATGCTCTAAAGACTAAGCCAGTCAGGTGAAAATATTTTTCTGAAAGACGTGAGAACCAAAAGACTACAAACACTTTCTTACCCAATCTTACATGAGGTCAAAAAACAAAACAAAACAAAAATGTCCTAAGAATTGGAAAGAAAGGGGTGCCTGGGTCTCAGTTGTTAAGGGTCTGCCTTCGGCTCAGGTCCTGATCCCAGGGTCCTGGGATCAAGCCCTGCATCAGGGTCCCTGCTCAGCAGAAAGTCTGCTTCTCCTTCTCCCACTCCCCCTGCTTGTATACCCTCTCTCACTGTCTCTTTCTCTCTCTGTCAAATAAATAAATAAAATCTTAAAAATTAAAAAAAAAACATTGGAAAGAAAGAAAATTGTCTCCATTTTCAGATGGCGTGATTTTATCTATAGAAAACCCTAAAGGCTAAACCAACAATTTCTTAGGCCTAATCAATGAATCCAGTAGGATAGAAAATTAACATACAAAAATTGGTAGCATTTCTATACTTAGCAATGAATTTACTGAAAGAGAAATAAAGAAATAGCATCAAAAATATTAAGATACTAAAACAAAACAAAACAAAACCAAACCAAGATACCTCGGCCTAAATTTAACTAAGGAGGTGAAAGGTCTTTACTCTGAAAACCACAAGACTTTGGTTAAAGAAATAGAAAGCACAACTAAATGGAAAGGTATTGGAAGAATTCATATTGTTAAAATGTCAATACTACCAAAGCCATCTATAGAATCAATGCAATCCCTATCAGGATTCCAGTGACTTTTTTTTTTTTTTACAGAAGTAGGAAAAAACACTTCTAATATTTATATGGAACCACAAAAGACTCCCAAATGCCAAATAAACCTTAAGAAAGAAGAACAAAGCAGGAAGCATCACCTTCCATGATTTCAAACTATACTATGAAACCACAGTCATCAAAAGAATATAGCACTGGTGTAAAAACAGTTAAACTGACTAATCGAATAGAATTAAAAGCCCACAAATAAACCAAAGTGTATATGGTCAACGAATATTTGACAAAAATACTCAGTGGAGAAAAGAGAGTCTTTTCATTAATGGTGTTGGAAAAACTGGATATTCACATATAAAAGACTGAAATTGGATCCATATCTTTCACGGCTCACAAAACTTAACTGAAAATCGAGGAAAGACTCAAATATAAGACCAGAAACTATAAATTTTCCAGAAACTAAACATTTTCCTGACAGAAAATGTAGGGATAAGTTTCCTTACAAATCATTTTGGTAATGATTTTTTTTGGATATGACAAAGTATAAGCAATAAAATTAAAAATAAACAGTGGGACTACTTTGAACTAAAAAAAACTTGTGTGCAACAAAAACCACCATCAACAAAGTGAAAAGATAGCCAATGGAATGGGAAAGAAATTTGCACACCATATATCTGGTAAAGAGTTGATGCCCACAATGTTAAAACAAACAAACAAACAAAAAACCTCTTTTAACTCAATAGCAAAAACAACCCAATTTTCTAAAATGGGTAAAGGACTGAACAGATATTTCTCCAAAGAAAATGCATGAAAAACCAACAAGTACATGAAAAAAGTGCTCCACATCAGTCATCATTCGGGAAATACAAATTAAAATTTCTGTGCAATATCATTTCATGCCTGTTAGAATGACCATGACCATTAGGACAAGAGATAACAAGTGCTGGTGTGGATGTGAAGAAATGATAACACTTGTGACTGTGGGATGGTTAATTGGTACACCCACAATGGAAAACAGGATGGAAGGTCCTCAAAAAATTAAAAATAGAACTCTTATATGATCCAGCAATTCCACTTTTGGGACTATAGCCAAAGGAAACAAAAATGTTAATTTGAAAAAAAAATCTCCACATCCGTGTTCATAGCATTATTTACAATAACAAAGATATGAAAATAACCTAAGTGTCCACTGATGAATGATTGTATAAAGACGCTGTGGTATATAAACACAATGGATTATTATTCAGCCATAAAAAATGAGAAAAACCTACCATTTGTGACAACATGGGTGGACCTTGATGGCATTATGCTAAGTGAAATATCAGATAGAGAAAGACAAATTCTGTGTAATCTCACTTACATGTGGAATCTAAAAACAAACAAACAAACAAACAAAACAAAACAAAAACAAAGATAAACTCATAGAAAAAGTGATCAGACTTGTGGTTACTAGAAGCAGAGGGTAGAGGGAGGGGAAATTGGAGAAGGGTGGGTCAAAAGGTACAAACTTCCAATTATAAGATGAATAAGTACCAGGGATGTAATGTACAATATGATGACTATTGTTAACACTGCTGTATGATATACAGGAAAGTTAAGAGAGTTTGTCATCAAGGGGCACCTGGGTGGCTCAGTGGGGTAAAGCCTCTGCCTTCAGCTCGGGTCATGATCTCGGAGTCCTGGGATCGAGCCCTGCATGGGGCTCTCTGCTCAGCAGGGAGCCTGCTTCCCTTCCTCTCTCTCTGCCTGCCTCTCTGCCTGCTTGTGATCTGTCAAATAAATAGAATCTTTAAAAAAAAAAAAGAGAGAGAGAGAGTTTGTCATCAAAGGGAGAATCTTTTTCTTTTTTCTTTTCTTTTTACTCTATCCATATGAGAAGATGGATATTACTTGAACCTATAGTGGTAATCATTTCACAACAGATGTAAATCAAACCATCATGCTATATACCTTAAACTTATAAAGTGATGTGTATCAATTATTTTTCAATAAAACTGGAAAAAATAAAAATTTTGTTTAAAAATGAACTAAATCTGATCAAGGCTCTAGGTTAAATATCAGAGCACAAAGAAACATATCAAAAAATTGCAATAAAAAGATCAATATGTAAGATAGATACACATACACGTAGGAGACAGGTAGGAAAATTTAAACACCAATCGGCTATAAAATGATACTAATACATTGCTAGTAACTATTAAGTGAAATATGGTATTATGAGCCCATCTTCAAAAATTGTCCTTCCATATTGAATTTTTTTTTTAAGTAATCTCAATGTTGGGGCGCCCGAGTGGCTCAGTCAGTTAGGCATCTGCCTCCAGCTCAGGTCATGAGCCCAGGGTCCTGGAATAGAGCTCCACATTGGGCTCCCTGCTTAGAGGGGAGTCTGCTCCTTCTCCCTCTGCTCTTCCCCCCTGCTTGTACTTTCTCATGTGCTCTCTTTCTCTCAAATAAATAATTTAAATCTTTAAAAAAAAAAAAAAGTAGGTTCTGTGCTTGATGTGGGCCTTGAACTCACAAGACCTAAGTTCAAGAGTCAGATGCTCAACTGAATGAGCCACTCAGGTGCCCCTATATTGAACTTTTATATGTGAAGTTCTATGCTGCCTGGGATTTGCTTCAAAATATCTAGCAAAGGGAGGAGGAAGTCGCTGGGGTATAAAACAATATTGGCTAGGAGATGATAATTACTAAAGCTATGTGATGAGTACACTGGGGTTCTTTACATTATTTTGTCTAGATGTATGAAAGTTTCCAGGAAAAAAAGCATTTTTAAAAGATAAGCAGAAGAATGTGGTTTTTAAGTTTTAGTTCCTCATCTGGAAGATTTTTTGGTATTTCCTATATTTGAGATTTTCTGCCTTATTGGTATTCCTTTGTATTTGTCCATTGCAAATTAATATCTTTGATTTTGACTATTACCCTGATTGCCAAGGCCATATAGATTTTATTTCATCTGAAGAAAAAGCTGTCCTTTTAAACTTGGGGTTATTCTTCATAGTTCTTGACATAGCATATTTATCAATACTGCAAAATAACTCTTATTCTAAGAAAGAAATGTCTTGACTCCAATTCTGAATTCAGGTTTTTTCCTTGTTCATGATGGAAGACACAGCAACCCTATGTGGGTTAGTTCGATGATTTAGATGATATTATGTAGTTACTACTCTATCTTATATATACTACAATAGCACTGTAAGTAATTAGAAATTAATAAACATTGTCATATCAAGAATAGGATTACTCATATTTATTAAGCTAATTGATTTATAAGTCATTTTGTAATCTTTCATCAATTAAAGTGGAAGTGTAGTTATAGGACATTTTTGATCTTAATACACAATGTAACATGGAGAAACTGCCAGAAACGAAGAAGCAATAAAACTACATGTTAGGTTTTGTAGAAATGTAAAATCATTCAAATTATACTTCTATCTATTATATACCCAACAACTACTTATGTATAATTGGAAGCATTTGAATTTTGATTTATGATATATGAAATTTCATCTAAATTACTTATAAGAAAGTATCATGTATCTCTCTAAAAGATAATATTTTCCTTAGACTGCTAACTTCTTTGCTCAATCTCTAGAAAATACTGTGGGTTTGGTAGATACTGTGCTAATTATTATTGTTGTTACAACAACTATTCTTTACTGAGTCTTAACCATATTGCAAGCACTTTGTATATATTCATTAATTTTTTAATATTCAAAATATCCCTGTAGTGATGGCCTTACTCCCATTGCACATGAGAAAACTGAGACTTAAAGAGAGCAATTAATATGCCTAAGTTTTTAATCTTAAATGAAGAGCTAGGTTTCAAGCTGAGATCTGAGTCCCTAGAGCCCACATTTCTTTCCAGCATACAGCACTCTGTAGAATAACTAAAGCCATGTGTCAGAAGCCTATTATAATTATAAAGACACCATGCCTCCAGCCTAATGTCAAATACACTGTTCTTCACTCCAAGCGAACATCATGCACTTACATATTGCTGGCAAGCAAGGGACACAAGATAGAGAAAACAGAAATGATACCAACCCTTTGGAATGTGCATTCCACTGAAAATGTTAAGATGATATTCTCAGTAAAAAAGGATCAGTTTGAGGTGACCTAGTATGTGATTTCAAAATACAAGAAGACTAAATTAATCTGATTCCAGAAAATGTAACATATGACAAAAATAAAGTCAAGAATAATGCACCATCTAAATATTAGAAAAAATATTTTACAGAGAGATTTTGTTTACTCTAAGGGTAAGAACTTCTTCATTTATCTAATATGTCTTTGAACACTAAAGTTATCTTATAGTGTC
>PISX010025450.1:0-26137 GCA_004024625.1 Mellivora capensis | reverse complement strand
TTTTTTCTTGGCTTCTTGCATGCAAGGTCAGCATTTGGAAGAAATCTTAAAGGTCACCTTTCATCAGGGTCTTAACCCCTCAGGTATCCAATTTTTATCTCCTACTGCAGAAGGGAGGAATAAAATCTTTATTGCTGTGGCTTGGTAGCAGCCCCTGGGCTGGACAAAGCCTGGATTCTTACTCAGTGTTTTAGCTAGACTGAGCAGCAGATGCTGTTAGAGAAAAATGTAGCTAGAATCTGTCAGCTTAGCTTTAGATTATTCCCTCTTCTCTGGAATGTTGGGATTCCCTGTCCTGATTGCTTGAGCAGCTCTAGATAGATGCCTATAAATAGATTTTATTTTTTATGTCAAGTTTTCTACTTAACAGCAGAATTTAAGTTGCCTTTTTATATACATTAATTACTTATTTTGGTTACTATTCACCCTTAACACCACTGCCCTTAACCACCACTTACCCTCAAATGTCACTTGTGAAGTTTTCATTATTATATGTGTATTCTGGTATTCAGTTTGTGCAAAGTGTAAGCATGCACATACCAACCCACATTTTACAAATGAAGGAATCTAAAGAAATTTTAAAATTCCTTTAATAGAGAAAGGAAAGGCCCAGTGAGTGTAAGATTAAAGAATCCATGACAAAACAGTGATCCAAGCTGGTCTCAGCATAGAACACTTGCTACTAAAATCTGTGCTGTAGTTTGTGGTCTTCCTGTCATTTATTTGCTTCTTCCAGAATCCAACTCAGGGACTATCTTCAGGATATCCTTCTTGTTCTGAAAGTGTTCATTATTACTGTGTACATTCCTCTGTCACATTATCATATCAGAAGTATGCTGCCATGTATCTGTTTCTCCTACAATATTACAGTCTTTTCTAGAGTAGAGACTGTATGTCATTTCTTTGCAGTTAAAGGTCCATTAGAGTGCATGATATATATCTAAGCATATAATAAATACTTATTGTTCTCTCATGAAGTCATTGTATGCTTAATTCAAGAGATTCAAGAAATTTATGATACATGTATTATTATTTTATCATTTTTATAAACATTATTAGTCTAGTTATTCTTCCTGATAAGTCTTAGCAAAAACATTTGAACATGATATATTAAGTTACATATTAACTGATCTCCTTTATTTTGTAATCATAGTCATCATGTATATAAAATTGCTTGGGCAATTTCAGACTATTTTCAGTTATAACTTCATGATGCAGTTCAGAAAACTTTAAGCATAAATATGGTAGTATTTCACAATTGAAGAATGATTTACAATTTTTAGTTGAAGAATTAATAAAAATGCTTCCTAAATGTGCATATATTGTTGTTTTCAGTAAATAGAAGTTTTCAGTCATTATTTCTTCAAATATTTTTTCTCCTTTTTGTCTCATATCTCCTTTTTATGTCAATGTGCTTAGTAATGTCCTAGATTTCTCTGTCTCTATTCCTCTTTCTTTCTTCATTCTTTTATCTCTAGATTGTATAATCTCTATTGATTTCTCAGTAAGTGTAATAATTTTTCTCCAAGTTTGTATCTGTTCTATATAAACATAGCCCTTTATATGAAATTTTAATTTTAGTTATAGTACTTTTCAACTCCAGAATTTCCTTTTTGTGTGTATATAACTTGCAACTCTTTATTGATGTTCTTTACTATCAGTTTCCTTTTGTTCTTTGGGCATATTTATAGTGGCTACTTTGAAGATTTTGTCTGTTAAATTCAACATCTTCTTGGAACCATAGTTTCATCTCCTTTTTTATCCTGTTATGTGAGCCATACTTTCTTATTTCTTAGCATGTCTCAAAATTTTTGTTAAAAACTGGACTTTCTATACAATGTAGAAATTCTTGGAGCTGGTTTTTCCTTTCTAGTGCCTGTTACTGTATCTCACTTGTTTATTTATTTGGTGACTGGCTGGGTTATTTTAGCGGAGTCTACATTCCTCTTCTTCTATCCCCACACTCCCTTACACACACACACAGTTAACCTTCAGATCTCACACACACATACACACACTGTTAACCTTCAGATGTTTCTCCTGAAGGGGCACAACGTTGAGTTTTCCTACAGTTACTCTGGGATGACAGTAGTTTGGGCAGGGCTCTTTTAGACTGTCTCATCCTGACTGCATGTAACTGCATGCTCCTAATACAGTGCTAATTACACTCTTGTTTTCAACAGTGCCTCTGGCTTTAATTGCTCTACAAATTAAACTAATCAAATTTGAGTTCCTTTGGAGGGATAGTTTCTTAAATCAGTGCTTGAAGTTTGTTCTGACTCTAGGCAGGTTACTTCTATTATCTCCCTTTTTTGTTCAGTCTGGCAAACCAGCCAACCAACCAACCTGTGGTTTAGTCTTTATGTCCAATGATTTCTCCAGTCTCCTCTCAGTTGCCTTTCCACCAGGGCCTCCACTGTTTTTCAGACCACGTTTGTCCATTCGCTTGCAAATGAAGTATTTCTTGGAGAAGAGATTTGGAGCTGTATGTTTTATGGCTCCCTTCATCTCACAGGCAGTATCTCCAGATCAGGTCTCAAGTATACAGTGGGGATAGTGATGCATTTCTCTCCCAGTTTTATCTCTACTGTAGGATTTGAGCTGTTTGTGTAATGAAGGGGATAGTATACACATGTCTACTTGGGTTGGCTCTCCCAGTGTGGAATTCTCACCTTAGAAGCTGGAATAATAGCAGTCAGTGCCCCAGCAGTGTTACGGGAAAGTTAAAGCCTACATCCCATCAATGTAGGTTGTATGGAAAAAGAGAGCCTTCCCTCCCCCCACATACTTTGTGGCATTTACCTAGTACTTTACCTTCAGCAATAGGTACCTGGAGGCAGGATGAGAAATGTTGATATCCTTGCCTTCCCAATAAGATAGACTCCTGAGCCCACGGGGGAAAGAGGGAGCCCTGTTCTCTCGGCTGTACCAGTCTTGAGTGGAGTTGACACTTTCTGAGCTAGGGCAAAGGGGCCAGGCGAGTCCTGGTACAAACATCATAGACTTTCACTTGTCTTAAAATCCCTAGTAGATTTTCTTGAGTAAATCTTTCTTCATTTGCCCTCTGTCCCCAGGACCATTTCCAGGGACTACCAACAAATGGTTGTAGTTTTGTAATTTTCACTGGAGAGCAAATCTGTGGAGTTCTTCAAGCTGTCATGCTTCAAAGTTTTTTGTTTTTGTTTTGGGGTCTGCTTGTTTGTTTGTTTTTTATTAATAATTCAATGTCTTTACTGATTATAGGTCTGTTCCAGTTTTCTGTTTTTGAGTCAGCCTTCATTTGTATTTTGTTTTTTTAAGGAATGTGTCCATTTCCTCTAGGTTATCTAATCTGTTGGTGTACAAGTAATTCATATTATTCTCTTATGCATTTCATTTCTGTCAGGTTGGTAATAATGTCCTCACTTTTGTTTTGTTTTAGTCATTTGAGTCCTCTTTTTTCTCTTGGTCAGGTCTAGCTAAAGGTTTGTCAGTTTTGTCGATTTTTTTTCAAAGAACCAACTTTTGTTTTACTCCTTTTGTTGTTCTTCTATTCTCTATTTCATTTTTCTTCCCTCTAATTTTTGATATTTCTTCCATCCTGTAAGCTTTCAGCTTAGTGTTTTCTTCTATTTCTATATTTTCAAGGTGTAAAATTGGATTATTGATTTCAGATATTTCTTTTTTTATTATAGGTTTTTAAAGCTATACATTTCCGTCTGAATGCATCCTATATCCTATAAATCATGTTTGTATCCTATAAATTCTTTGTGTCCTATAAATTGTATTGTATCCTATAAATCTTGGTATGTTGTATTCTCATTTTCTTTCGTCTGAAAGAAAATACTCTTTTCTAATGTTTCTTGTGCTATTTCTTTTTTGCCTGTTTGTTGTTTAAGAATGTGTTCTTTAATTGCCAAATATTTGTGAATTTTTCAGTTTTCCTCTTAATTATTTCCAGTTTCATTCCATTGCAATTAGAAAAGATACCTTGTACAATTTTAGTCTTTTAAAATTTATTAGACAGTTATTTTATGTCCTAGCATATAGCATAAATGGAGTCTGTTCATGTGCACTCAAAAAGAATATATATTCTGCTGTTAATAGGTAGATGTCTGTTAGGTTTAGATTTGTTTGTTTGTTTTTGTTTTTGATTTCACTTTTTTTAAAATTAACATATAATGTATTATTAGCTCCAGGGGTACAGGTCTGTGAATTGTCAGGCTTACACACTTCACAGCACGCACCATAGCACATATGGTTCAGTTGTTTTATAATGCTGTTCAAGTTCTCTATTTTTGTGTTTATGTTCTTCGTGATGGTTCTATGCATTATTGGAAGTCAGTTATTGATATGTTCAACTATTTTTGCAGAATTGTGTATTTCTCTCATTCTATTGGTTTTTGCTTAATATAGTTTGGAGCCTGTTGTTTGGTGCATATATGTTTACAGTTGTTTTATCTTAATCCTTTTATCAATATGTAAGTTCTTCTATGTATTGTAACAATTTTGATGTCTGTTTTGCTTATTTATATGAAGTATGTTTTTCCATCTTTTCAATTTCAACTTATTTTTGACTTCCATAAATACATGGAAACTTCACTTCTAGCCTCGTAGCCAACACTCTCTGTTAGGACATTACTTAGGCAGGCTGTTTAGAACTCTGCCTTCATCTTCACTTTCTACATGGTACCCGAAGGTGAGCCAAGGTTGATAGCTTACGGGTGTTCTCTCATATTTGGCAAGCATGTGTTTGTTCCCAGATATGCACGTGGCCTTCTAGTTTCCTCAGTTTACACAGGATCTTTTCTTTGTTTGTTTGCTTGTTTCTTCCTTTCTTTCTTTGGACTGATTTTAGAAAGAGAGAGCATGAGCAGGAGGGACAAAGGGATAATTAGAGAAATCTCAAAACAGATTCCACACTAAGCATGGGGTCAAATGTGGGTCTCAGTCTCACAACCATGAAATCACAATCTGAGGCAAAAGCAAGAGTCAGGATGCTTAACAGGCTGGGCCACCCAGGTGCCCCATGTGGGAATTTTTCAAGTCCTTTGCCCCTCACGTATCTTTCTTAGTTTTTTTCTTCCCAGACTTTCCTGTCTGGGTATTGCTTATTAACTCTTAACCCTTGTTCCAGGCAGCTGCAGCTGCAGCTAGCTAATACATTTGCCTTTAAATGCTTTGACAAAGGCTGCCACCCAGAATACTGCTTCTACCCTGTGGAAGCTCCAAGGCATGTGAAACAAAGGCAGGCTCTTGAGCCGATCCTTCAGGGAGTTACAGACCTAGAGAAAGCACATAACCACAGTTCTTTTGGAATAAGTCTATATAGCTCCCTCTGGTATCAGCAACCTGCACCAGAAATGTGGGCTCATGTCTTCATGGCTGCTGCTTAACTGAGGAAGGGGCCATGGTAAGTACATATGTTAAAACGTGCTCCCTGAAATTTTAGCAGCTGCATTCTTCATCAGGCATTTTCCTGATTATAAGTTTTCATTTGATTTCAGAGTTCCAAAAAGTTTTTCCGAGCTTATTCATTGCTTTTGTGAAGGGATGGGGTTTTGGAGTTCCCCACTTTGCTATTTTTGATGACATCTATGTTCATATACTTTATTATGTTATCTGTGAGCTTCTCTCTATATAGTTCAGAGATTCATAAGTGGTTAATAAGAATGTGAAGAAATTTCATCACTGTGATGACAAATTCAGGATATAGATAACTTCTCGTGAGGAGAGGAGATTTGGTGTTGGGAGGGCACACAAGGATAGTGGGAGAAAGATGGTTGACATTTTTTGAATATTTGAAATTCTTTATAATTTATGGAGTTATGTGTATGTCTATGACATATACATTTGAACACTAATTTGGCACTCAGACATTTTGTTAAGGTAGAAAATTACATGTGTTTATTTCAATAAAAAGAGTTTTGTTTTCCTTTAGTACCTAAAACTAGGAAACACTACTTAAAATTTTTATAAGCCTATGTAGAATATGGAAGAAACTTTTACTTATTTGTTAATATGTGTTGATTGGTTATCTTGTATTATTCTCTAGATCTTATTTTAGTTTTGTGCTCTCTTTCTGCAAGCTCTTCTGTGAGAACAAGATTAGGAAGTCCTGAATGTCCTGGACGTAATTGATAGTTGATAGTCTACTGTGCTTTTTTTTTGGAAGAGGAAAAAAAAATAATAGAATACTGGAAACAGCACTGAAATGGACTTTGGGAGTTCTTTTTCTTTCTTCGAATATTTATCTAATACTATAAGCTTGGACAGTTTATTTCTGTACCCAGTCTCTCTCTTGGTCCTCATCTGTAAAATGAGAGTTGGACCAGTTAGGTATGGGCTGTTTCAGCTCTGTAATATCAGAAGGGGCAGTTGATTCCATGGAAAGAGTATATATAGACTTTGAAACCTGTTAAATTTGTGTTCAACCATTTTCTGGTTATCTGTAGCCTAAAGTAAGCTTTCTAACCTGTCTGATGCTTTTCTCATGGTTAAGATGGGATTATTACCACACATCTCATAGATTTGTTGAAGAATAAACAAGTATGTAATGTCTTGTAAGTGCTCAACGGCATTCTCCATACTCCCATTCCATAACTGCATCATTTGCAAGAATAGTTGGAAAAGAAACAAAAATCTTTGTAGCCTCTTACTTAGTTGGCTTTATATATGAATTATGTTGTGAGTTACACTTGAGGAGGTAATAGCTCTTGTAGAGGCATTAAAGAACTCTGTTCTTTATGCTCCTGGTTTTTTAAACTTACTTATGTATTTTATTAATGTTAAGTTAGTTGGTATCTTATGAAAATTTAAATATTAGAAAGATTAACATTAACATTTTCTTTGAACATCTCTCAATCTCTCCTACTTAGAAGGTAATATATGCACACACACACACATTACATGTTTTCTGTGTGTTCATATGGCATGCAAATAACTGTATTTTCTACTTTTAAAAATAATGACTTAAATTTATTTATTAATATAGAGAAAAACTAGAAAATCTTACCACCCAGGTACAGCCTCTATTTATATTTAGGTGTATAACTTATCAGTGTTGATATTGCAGTGCCAAAGTGTAACTCAGTGATCTTTATGCCAGTCTGGTTTTTTTTGTGCAGATACTTGTATTGACTCTGTGTGTTATTTATATAAGTGAAATCCTTTTAGGTGTACTCCTTATGTACATATGTATATATATAAATATAAAATTATATATCATTAAATATATTACATTAATTAAAATTGCATATACCCATGCACAGCAGATTTGAATACTTTCCCTGTCATTAAGAAAATTTAATACTCTTAATGGTTGCATAATTCTACATGTATATCACAAAAACATACTGTATTTATACTTAATTTTGTTTTTCCACAGTTGTATTACTTTTCTCAGGATAAATATGTAGGCTGAATCTGATAAAGAGTTTCTTTAGATACTAATCTTAAAATTGTTTTACAGAAAAGGCTAACTGGGGGCACCTGGGTGGCTCAGTCATTGAAGCTGCTGCCTTTGGCTCAGGTCATGATCCTGGGGTCCTGGGATCAAGCCCTGCTTCTCCCTGTCTCTCTGCCCCTCCTCCTGCTTGTGTGTTCTCCTCACTTGTACTCTCTCTCTCATAAATAAAATCTTTAAAAAAGAAAAAAGGACTAAATGTCTGCCTCTCTGCAATTTTGTTGGCTATACAGAGATTAATGATTTAAAATAATCTTTGACCATAGTATAGGTAAAAAATTGAATGTGTTCTTTTTGTATTCATTGATTACAAAGGAGGTTAAATTTTTTCTTTTCATGTGACTTGTTTGTATATCTAGCTATTTTTCTGAATGTTTTTTGAAATCATTCTAAGTTGCCAGAAATTATATAAATTATTCTCAGGGCCATCAAATAATGCCATAGGTGTTCTCATACTTAAAATAAAATTGTAGCTTTTTTATTAGCATTATTTCCTTCTCTTTTGTCAGGAATTTCACCATAAAAAAAAATGAGAAGGGTGATTATTAAAACAGCTTTATAATTTATATTCCCACTAGAAATGTATAAGTCTTTTGGATTGTTGTTGCCAGTCTGATAGGTTAAAAAATAAATTCTTAATTTGCCTTTAAGTTGTATTTCTCCAATAATGAGTAAAGTTCTTTTTCTGTGAATTATTTGTATTCTTTTTCTAATTTTCAGTAATTTCTTACATACTGGGGAAAT
Source organism: Mellivora capensis (assembly GCA_004024625.1). Classification (NCBI taxonomy): domain Eukaryota; kingdom Metazoa; phylum Chordata; class Mammalia; order Carnivora; family Mustelidae; genus Mellivora; species Mellivora capensis. Next base: position 17,949 of record PISX010025450.1, on the reverse strand, counting down.
TAACCCCTCGTGATGTAATGCAGTGCAAATATTTTTCTTGGTTTGTGTTTTTGAAATTGTTCATGATGATTTGTCAGCTTGCTTTAGAGCAGCTGGCAAAGTATTAACTAGGATAGGGCCCTTTCACATATTTCTAACAGGTAACTCTGATAACCATTATTCTTTTTAGTACATTTATTAATTGAATTTGGTTAAGAGAAATATCCAACTCATATTTCTGCTCATATTTCCACTCCCATCCCAGTAAACAACAGTGGCAGTTTTATCAGGCTGGGCCTAGCCAGGAAAACAGCAGTTTTGCCGCCAGATCAGGTGGATTTGATTTGGGGCCAGAGGGTGGGGAACCTTTAGTTTAGTCAACTAAGAGTAGCAGACTCAGTAGAAGGAAGGGGAACAGTCTGCAGTTTTGCTAAGTAACTAGACAAAAAAAAAAAAAAAAAAAGTAATAAGTCAGGAGGGACATCAGCAGCCACACAGTATGGTGGCAACAGATACTAGTGTTAATTCCAGGCAAGTTACTAAAAAGAAGACAACAATCCATAGAAAAACAAATCAGAATTCAGAGTTACTACAATAAATTAATCATTGTCCAGCTTTCAGCCAAAAATTATGAGACGTGCAAAGAAACAGGAAACTATAACACACATTCAGGAAAAACAGTAGAAGCCAGACTTAAAGCTACATATGATACAATTCTATTTAAATGGAACATCTAGGTAAGGTATAACTATGGAAAGCAGATTAGTGGTTGCCTAAATGTGGGGGTACAAAGGACCTTTGGGGATCATAGGAGAATTATAATACTGTATTGTATTGATGAGTGCACAACTGTATAAATTCACTAAAAATCATTCACCTATAATAAGTGAATTTCGTGATATGTAGATTATACCTTAATAAAGCTGTTAAATATGTAGGGAGAACTAATATCTTTAAAGTGACTGTTAGTGATCTTAACTTACTGTTGTGAGTGCTTGTCTTATGTTCTGCTTTCAGATAAAAGTAAATAACCATACGTGTTTTATAAAAGCAGTTGAAGGTGACAACTTGGAGGTATTTAAGACCAGTACCTAATTTTTATGCATAAATGAGAAATTCTTGTTAAAGTGACAATGGGCAGTGCTCTTAAATTACATATTCACTTTTCTTTGAGGCATGCTGTTTGCCATCATTCATCGCTATTTTGGCTTTTTTTTTTTTAGATTTTATTTGATAGAGAGCACACAAGCAGGGGGAGCAGTAGAGGGAGAGGGACTCAGAACTCTATCCCAGGACCCTGGGATCATGACCTGAACCAAAGGCAGATGCTTAAACCGGCTGAGCCACCCAGGCGCCCCTATTTTTGCTTGTTTTGTTAAGGAACATCCACTTTTTTTTTTTTCCTAACCTCTTCTTTAATGCTGTTGTGATTTTTAAGTACTCCTGATAGGATATTCCCAGTATTATTATTCTGACTTTCTTGCTGGATATTTTGGTGATTCTCACATTTTGCTGTGCTTCAGATACATCACATGACAGGAACTCTTATATGTGAGGAACTTACACAAATATAAGTACCTTTGTGTGAGTGTATTAGTTTAGTTGTCATACTTTAAAGGAGAAATGACACAGTCTGCTCATAAAGGGTTAATTTTAAAGTTGTTTCATTTGAAATATTTTCATCATTGCACATATCACCTTAATGAAGTTGCATCCCCCATCCACCCCAAAATTACTCTTTTGCAGTCTTTCCCATCTGAGTATATGGCTTTGCCATCCTCCCCATTCCACCAGTCCCAAGCTAGAACCTATCTTTGATTTGTCCTTCCTTTAGTTTTATTCCATCACAAATTCTGTTGATTTTGTGTTTTTAATTTTTTAAAAAATTCTTTTTATTTTTAATACTTATTTCAATTGAAAAGACCACATTCCTCACCTCCACTGTTATGCTGTATTAGTCTGTTGTCATTGTCTCTTGCCATACAATTCTTAATACCTCTCCAATTTGTTTTCTTGCTTTTATTCAGTTTATTTCCTGAAAAGTTGTAATTCTGATCTTACTACTATCTAAATTACATTGTTAATCTGCTAAAAAATCCATCAGTGACATGACTCCTTTCTTTTCCTTAAATTTTCTCAGATTCTTTCTTGCCCTAGGGCCTTGACAGTGGCCGCTCTTTCTCCTCTAACACACACCTTTTCTTTGACTTGTCTTTGCTGTTTTTCTTACCTTTTAGTTCTCAACTCAAATATCAACTCTCAGAGCATAAGACATAACAGATTTTCCCCATATCTAGTTGAAGAATTTTCAGCTATTGCATAAAAATTACTTTCCATCTTTCTCTCTTTTCTTTTAGTTTCATTTACTGTAGTTTATTGTCTTACTTAGTAATTTATTTAGTTTATTTTTTTCCATGTTTTCTGTTTTTGAATGAATTAGTTTTCAGTAGTTCAGTGAATTATAATTAATTTGTCAGGTTTTTTTCCTTTAAACTAAACCTTAAATCATTTAAGTTAGTGGGTTTTTTCCCCACAAACTTGGCTTTTGATTTGAAGTAGCTATTTCTTGATCTAAGGATCAGATGAATAGCACCCCTTCCTTTATAGATTTCTACTGATTTTGTGCCTTAAGAATAACTTATTTCATAATTTTACTTAATATTTTATTCATTTGACTTATTTTGTCACAGCGCTAAGAACTTTTTTTTTGATGTCTGTAAAGTTTTAAAACAGATATGTTTTACATGTTCAGAGGTATAAAAATGAAAACAACATCATGGTGGAAGTTTTTGTCTCTGTTCTTGCTTTTGATTCATCTGACTTTGGCTGGAAAATAATTTCCATGAATTAATCCCTTTACCAAATAGCTCTGGAGGTGGTTTACGTATTTTTACACATCTGGAAATGAATTTCTGCTGCTTTAAACATGAATAAAAACATGATAGAGTGTAGAATCCTTGTTCTATCGCTCTTTTCCCCTTAGAACTCTATAGTAATTATCCTGTTACCCTCAGGCATTTCACAATGAGGGGAAAAATAGGGCCATCTTGATTTTTGTTCCTTTAAAGGAACACATGTATACTTGTAACATTTTCTTTCTCATTTTGAATTTCACAGAAATATATCTCGTAAGGACTTATTTTGTATTTTTATTTTAGCCAGAGGCTTCCATTGAGGTTAAACAATAAAACAATAACTTTGTTGTTTAACCCTTAAACTGTCCCTGCTCCCCTTCCCCCAGGGGACTTACTTAAAAACAAGTCCAGGAAACCAGCCTCAGGTAACAAAGCACAGATACAAGGATGAGTCAGGCCAGATGGAGACATCCAATCAGTGGGGGGATGCATACTGTCTCCCTAGCTACCAAGGAGTATGGGCCCCGCCCTTTGGGAGCCTTTTGGGTGCCAATTTTAACCAAGATGAAATTGTAATTCAATTGGTCACCTAGCAACACTGTGCAGTTTTCTCTCTGTGTTACAATTTCATTGGCCACCTATGCATGGCCAGGCCCAACCGCATGCCCTTTGCCCTTAAAAGCCAGTCCATAGAGGAGAGCGGGGTTGCCCTCTCTGTAAGAGGTGTGGCACTGGCCGGCCAGTTTGATTCTTGATGCTTGGCGTGAAATAAAGCTTTGCTTGACCTTCACTTTGTATTAGTCTCACTCCTTTAATCTTGGACCCATTTTGGGGGCATAACATATCTCAGTGGTAGTTTTGTATTTATATTTATTTCTGGTGCAGATTTTTAATGTGCTTCTTCATTTGTACTTCTAAATTTTTTTATATCTTTCATAGGTCCTTTTGTTTCTGTGCATCTTTCCGATAGCTTTCTTCCATCTTTGTTTTTTTGTTTTATACTACGGTTTCACTGTAGACACAGAACAAATATTTTCTTATGAATTTTGGATGATGTGCCTATGTTTGAATGTAATCTTCAAACACCCCCACCCCACACATCTACAAACTACACTTAGATCCTCTTGATTTTCGCTTTTCTTTTATAGACCTTACACGTCGAAGAATCATCCTTTAGTCACTAATATCTTGGCAAGATTATGCTGAATTAATTATGTGTCTAAATGAATGTAGTAAGACACCAGCTAACTAGGAGGAAATTTTATGATAAGTACATATTATCTGGTAGGGGACACTCTGATAGGGACAAAATCTTCAACAGAGACCTGTTTATCTGAGATAGAGGTAGACTTCTGTGGAAATCTATGTTATTCTTCACATAAAATATTGCTTGTTAGTTTCTACTCTTGTGTTTTGACCAAAACTTAGACAGATGAGTGACTAAAATTTGTAGTTTTCAGGACTGCTCTAACTTCGCAATCCTTTTGATATATCAGAAGATAAAGGTGAATCAGATATTAGTTGACGCTTGAATAACATGGGTTTGAACCATGCAGGTCAACTTACATGAAGATTTTTTTCAATAAATATTGTATAGTAAATGCATTTTCTTTATGATTTTCTTAATAACTTTTTTCTCTAGCTTTATTGTAAAGATACAGTATATAACATATGTAAAATATGTGTTACTCAACTGTTACATTATCAGTAAGACTTCTGGTCAACAGTAGGCTATTAGTAGTTAAGTTTCTGGGGAGGCAAAAGTGATATGTGCATTTTTGACTGCCAGGAGGTTCAGTGCTCCTAACCCCTACCTTGTTCAATGCTCAATCATAATGTTATCAGTAAACGTCCATGTTATTTTGTGATTTTATGTTTATACTCTTACTATTAAACTATATGTAATTTTTTTCTTTGTGGTATTTTGATAAGTATACCTTTATAAAATAATATCTGTAAGCATTAAGTTTGTTTAGATTTTAAGTGTTACATGTTACAAAATGTTTTGATTTTTTTTTTTAATTATTGAAATAATGAAATCCTTGCACGTTCCCTCATAATCAAATTTGGGAAACTAATTGTCTTATGACTGTTTAAATACTCCCTCTTGATTCAGTCAAACCTTTTGCTCAGTAAATGGAACTTCTTTTTTTTATAGTAAAGTATTCATCTGTGTGGGATATTGCATAAATCTTGGAAGACTGTAGTAAAGTGGCAATGTCTCGGGAACCCAGCCCACCTCTCCCTGGAGATATGTCTACTGGTCCTATAGCAGAAAGCTGGTGTTATACACAGGTACATGCTGTTAAAAATGCCTTACTTTATATCACTTAAAAATGTTACAGTATTTTGAAAATATTGTAAAGCATTTTGTTATAGTTACTCCAAGTGTTAAAAAAGTAGGTCACGGGATTTTAACATGACAAGTTAAAAGCAAAAAAGGCATCATTGTAAAAGTGGTTTTCTGAATCTCTTAGGTTAAAGTAGTAAAATTTTCCTACATGTGGACCATTAATAACTTCAGTTTTTGTCGAGAGGAAATGGGTGAAGTGTTAAAAAGTTCAACATTCTCATCTAGCCCCAGTGACAAAATGAAATGGTAAGATTTTTGTTTTGAATTTTTGTTTTTTATATTATCAGCTACTTTATGGTTTTGTTACTGTTTCTTAATGGGTTATATTAGATTTATAGTAAGTTCCTAATAGTATAGAGAATTATAAAGAACTGGAGATTAATAGGAGTGCTATTTGTGATATTTAACAACTAATTTCAGCATTGCCTCTCTCTTTTTTGAATGTTTTGTTTTATATTCCTCCATATGAGCTTGTTGTTTTGTTTTAGGTGCCTGAGGGTAAATCCAAAGGGATTAGATGATGAAAGTAAAGACTACTTGTCCTTATATTTGCTTTTAGTCAGCTGCCCAAAAAGTGAAGTTCGAGCAAAATTCAAATTTTCCCTTCTAAACGCCAAAAGGGAAGAAACAAAAGCAATGGGTAAGTGGTTTGGAGTAAAGTCTCTGAGTAACTATGTGTTAACTTACGTACTTTTGCCTAGAAAAGGATATTTTTTTTTTCCCCACTGAAATCTGCTTAACCTCAAACATGCCATGTAGCCATTGTTTAATTTTAAATGCTGGTCTGGAGTTATGGTTATTTTAATGAATCTTAGACTTCATAAAACATGTAAAATTTGTTAAAAATAATATTAAAATTCTACTTTTCATGTCCTAAAACAATATTTACTTGTCATTTAGAAAAACAGTTGCTTATAGGGCATGGTGCCTGCTTCAATTCCTGGCAAATATAATTGGTGTTCAGGAAATAGTTCTCCCTTGCTGTTTTTCCAGATAATAAAAATCTGAGGAACGGTGTGGAAGGAGATTGAATGTTCTGGTATTCTGTCACTATAATTTTTTTTGAGCGATGGACTGAACACTGACCAAAAGGAAATCAGTTTTTCTTAGTCTCAGGGCCTATTAAATTCATTTCAAAGCTTCATGTATATAGCCAGCTGAAACTGTGGCCTAGAGCTTCATAATAGAAGAGCATTGTAGGAAATGTACAGTGTGCATAGTAGGAAAATATATCATGAACTGCCACATTGAATTTTTTTTAATTTTACATGATTTCTAGAAGTGAATCATAGAATCAAGTAATATCATTACCAAAAATAAAAAATAAAAAAACTACAGATAAATACAGATATTCCTCATGTCTGACATTTATGGTAGTGGAGTGTCTTGGTTTAGGCTGCTATAACAAAATACCATAATAAACAACAGACATTGGCTTCTCACAGATCTGAAGGCTGAAAGTTCAAGATGAGAGTGCCAGCATGGTCAAGTTCTGGTGAAGACCATCTTCTGGGTTGTAGACTGCTGAATTTTCACTGTCTTTATATGGCTGATGGAGCTAGGGAGCTTTGTGGAGTCTCCTTTTTAAGAGCACTAATCACATTCATGACGTCTCTACCGTCATGAACTCATCTAATTCCAATCACTGACCTAATACCATCCTTCAGGGGCATGTGATCACAACATAAGGATTTTGAGGGGATACAAACATTCAGTCCATAATGTGGAGTCTTTCTATTAGATTTATTATTGGTTTTTCACCTCTAGTTAATACTTTGTGTAACAGATTGTAAATGCTTTCTACTGAGGATCTTGTTTATTTTATAATACACAATTCTGTAGTATGCTAGGCATTTGAAACATCTACCTCAGACATTATTGGTTGTCTTTTACAAATTGTACTAAAATAATCTTTTAGACTTCATGAAAGTTGTTTTTAGGGATGAGTGGATAGATCTAGGAGTGATAAGAGACTTTGTTTTGTTTTACCTGTTGATGGATCTTTCTCTAGTTGAGTAAAACTTAAATTAGTGGATCGATGCCCCAGGAACGTTAAAAGATGCCCTGGTGATACAGAGCGTCCATTTTTAGAGGGAGAAGCAAGAAATGAGGGTTATGTGTCTATAATCAGGTTTTGATGAGGAGGAATATGGCTATGCCAGTGTATTTTGTTCCTCCTTCATTATTCAAGGGCCCGCACTGTTAGATGTCTTCCTTCTCCTAGAGTTTTGATATAGCTTTTCTTCTACTTAGAGGTGCAGAAATCTGAATGTGAGCTGATTGATGGTGGCCAGAATTTGAATACTGCTGTGAAACAGTCTTGTCCTATGTGATATAACTCTTAAGACATTTCATTTATGAACACATACATCTATAATTCTTATAATGGATATATTGGCCAAGTTTTATTTTTGTGCATTCATTTAACTGTGTTATCAGTTAGATGATTTTTTTTATTTAAACTTCTGTTCTGTTTTCCACCAGAAAGCCAAAGAGCATATCGATTTGTACAAGGGAAAGACTGGGGTTTTAAAAAATTCATTCGAAGGGATTTTTTGCTTGATGAAGCTAATGGTCTTTTACCAGACGACAAGCTTACATTATTTTGTGAGGTGGGTATATTTTTTTATTTCAAGGAACTCCAATGTTATATCTCATGATAAACAAAAATACAAAGTAGAACAATATTGGGTATACTTTTTTAAATTTAAGGGTATATTTTAAAAATTAAGTAATTGGTATAATTGTTAAGGCTTCATTTGTAAGTGTTTTACCAGTAAGACTAGATTGTTTCAGAAATCAGTATAGTAAGTAGCTCATCCTGAAAAAACTCATGTGTATAGCTGTAAATTATATATGGTAGTTATACTACCACATACTAAATACTTATTCCTCCTAGGAAGACTATGGATGTGTATATCTTTTTATGGAAATGCGTAAGTATGTTCTTCATTCTGAATAATTCTAACATAGATGTTCATCATTTTTTTGTCATTTTCAGGTCGACCATATTAAACATGATTAGTAGTATATCAATTTGAATACATACTGAAATAGATACATACATACATAATGAAAGTGCCTGGAAAGATTGGGAAGCTTTTTGTTTATTCAGACAGTTGGGTTCATTTAATTAAATAGATGTTAGCATTATAAGAAATAGCATCCCAAATTTTTAAAATTTGCCCGTGTCTGTTCACAAACTTGTGAGGCATATTCATTTGTATAAAATGTCATATTTTAACAGTTACCAGCATAGCCCCTATAATAATTTACACCTATGATTTGTCTTAATTTGAGGCTGGAATTTGCTTTCGTCATTGTTACCATTACATGGTTTTACTCATACAAATTGTTGAGATTCCTCTTTGGAGTGAATTCAAGGATTATGTTATGTTACCAATACAGTTTATAAAGAATATACATAGTTTTATCAGAATGTTTAGGGTAGTTGATAATTTTCATAGGAAAACTGATTGAAAAGTTATGATCAAGTAAACTCAGTGTTAAATATATTTCAGACGAATGAGTGTCTTGGAAGTATGGTAACTTACTTTGACTGCTACAAAATTAGCCTTAATCTCATTGTAGGAATATGTAGAATTTCTTGGCAACATTATAAACTAATTGTATGATTTTATGCTGTGTCAGAAAAATAATTGAAATGTGGCTCTAGAGACTACATAATGCAAATACAGTGCATCTTATTTTCACTTAGGCAAGTTAAATGAACTGTAGGATGAATTTGTTATGAATATAATTATTTGGTTGGTAAAGCATATACCACTAGTGTCTTCAGCAGAGTTGATCATTAAATAATTTGTAAAACAAATACTAAAGCATTTGTTGCCAATTGACATATATTCAGAGTAATATTTTAAATAAATACAGGTTATATTATTTTAAAATTTTAGCATCCTTAATGTAGACTCTTCCAGAATTTTAGCAGTTATCTTAAATTCCAACATGATAAATTTTTTAAGTCATATAATCTTTGAATTTAAAGGACCTTAAAAAGTTATGTAATCCAGTTTCAAAGATGTATTGCAGTTAAAAGTCTTTATGTAAATAAACTCTTCTAAGAAAATAATTTCTTTTTTTTGTTGTTGTTAGAATTCAAATAGTGTTAACAGATATTTTCCTAAGCATATTATATCGGAACCTAGTTAACCAAGAAATTCAGAATGAAGGCTGAAATTAAGATATTTTTTCAATATATACTTTTGAAGTATGTTTTTTATCCACCTACTAGTGAACTCCTCTAAAAATATAACCCACCATGACTTGTAAGTTGGCATTGGTCAGATTCAGTTTTGGATAGTTGTAATATGTACCTTTTTACTGATGTAGAGACTTATACTCTGGGCACTGTATTTAGCATTGGTGGGCAAAAAGTAATTTGAACAAACATTCCTCATGCCCTCCACCATTTCTTCCATACCTCTCATTGATGCCCTTCCTTCTACAGCACCTCCAGCACTGCTTGCAGAAGAGGAGGAAGCATTGCACTGCCCTACCTAAAGAACTGCCTCCTCCCCCTCCCCTGCAAGTGGTGCTGTAGACAGGTAAGGCAGTTTGGTGCTACCCTTTTTCTGCAAGACCTAACTTCATCTTGCAACTTCCATATCATGAATCAAGTAACCAGAGGTAGATATTTCTAGCAGTGTAAAGATCTCTGCCCCTTCTCTCCCTCCCAAAAAGATGCAGAAGACAGGACTTGAGGAATACGTTTGAAAAACAGAAAACTGTTTAGATTAGTCCATCTTTTTAAATCCAGTAGATTTTTTTTTAAAGATTTTATTTTATTTATTTGACAGAGAGAGAGATCAGAAGTAGGCAGAGAGGCAGGCAGAGAGAGAGGGGGAAGCAGGCTCCCTGCTGAGCAGAGAGCCTGATGCGGGGCTTGATCCCAGGACCCCAAGATCATGACCTGAGCCGAAGGCAGAGGCTTAACCCACTGAGCCACCCAGGCACCCAGTCCAATAGATTTTAAACCTCATAGTCTATAGACCCATAGTATTCTGTGATTGCAGAAGATTATGTACATACAGATAGAATATATGTTATGTATTGAGTTTTTCTTGAAGTTGATTCATTTAGAAAGATACACCATTTTTCCCGTCCTATCTTTTTGTTACTAAGTTATCACTTCTGTTTTAAAATACTTGTGATAATGGATGGAAGTTAGGTTTTATTCTTTAAAAAGCCCTTTTATGGGGGCGCCTGGGTGGCTCAGTGGGTTAAAGCCTCTGCCTTCGGCTCAGGTCATGATCCCAGGGTCCTGGGATCGAGCCCCACCCGCATCGGGTTCTCTGCTCGGCAGGGAGCCTGCTTCCTCCTTTCTCTCTCTCTCTCTCTCTCTGTCTGCCTCTCTACCTACCTGTGATCTCTGTCAAATAAATAAAATCTTTTAAAAAAATTAAAATTAAAAAAAGCCCTTTTATGACAAAATGACAGCCTTGTTTCTGTCAACCAAAGTTTTAAGAAGGATACCTATCTAGGACAGTTAGAAAGTCTAAGATCTGCTATTTTAGAAAATGTGTAACTAGACTATCGAAAATTTCTCACTGTGGAGCCACTGTGAGGGATGGTTAGATAGTTGATTAAGAGTGGCAAAATTTGTACTATGAGGAACCATTGTAAATTCCTAGCTTTTAAAACTAGTTTGGAGAATTGAGATTTTTTAAAACTGGAAACATAAGTCCTTCAGTTCACACTATGGGAGACTCAGATTTCTAAGGTAGTCACAGTTGATTAGAATTTGTACATGTTCATCTTTATTCTAAATCATAATTCTCACAATTGAGCTAAAACCAAATTTGAAGAAGAATTTTCAGATGTGTTTCATTTTTTGCTTTGCAGCATTTGTCAGTTTTGAATATTATAACTTTGCCTTTTTATTTTGAAAGAACAACAATTTAACCATAGGAAGGAATCTCAGACTTTTTTCTGAATTTTTTACTCTAGGTTCCATTCAGTAAGAATGTTCATTACCTGTGTTTGAATATGTGCTAGAGAAAACTAAATTTTACCAATTTCTTAATTATAGGTATCAAGAAAATAATCAGATTTTGTTCTGTTAATTCTGTTAATAGGTTGTTAATTTTTGCTGCATAATAGTCCCTTGAAAATACCTTGAAGTATGAAATCTTAACTAAGTCTAAGTTAAAATTTGTGGTCGCCATGATGATAGTGTGTAGATGAATGTTAATCATACAACTTCTGAATTATGATTACGTATACAAAATAAAAATAAAACTATCAATATCTGTGCCTCATAAAAATGGCTTTATTTTTTCATTTTATTTTTTCTGTCACCTGATTTTGACCAAATTTTTATATTTAATATGTTATTTTGAGTTAGGATAATAGACAATAAATAAAATTTAAAAAATCCTTTCCTAAATTATGTTGTCACATTTTTATGACTTGACTGCATACAATTATGCAAGTAATTGAGTAGTCCACTTCTACTGTCTAGAAATTTTTAAGAGCAGTGCTTGATAGGAAGAAATAAATATTGTTTATGTGATAAAAAAGTGATCTCTAACTAAACCCTGAGTATCAACACCAGCATTTTTTAAGTATCATTAAGTTATAGAGGGTGGCAAAACAGGGTAATTAGGTAGGGATTAGTGAAGTTCTTTTTTTTCTTTTTTGTAGTCATTTTAGAAACAATTTAGAAATTTAAACAATTAATAAAGAACCTTTATTGTTGGATTTCATGTATTTATATATGTATGTACGTACGTACACAATGTCTTGGCTCCTATAAGTAGAAAATCATCTCACAGTGTTTTTTCAATAAATCCTTTTTGAACCATAGTTGCATTAAAGTAGCACTACTGATTTTTAAAGATATCCAAAGATGTATTTGTGTAGTACAAAGAATGGTCTAAAAAAAAAAAAAGTATAGTCTCCAGTCTTCCTTTGATACTGATTGCTAATGTGATTGACACATTAGTTACCTTCTTTGATCTTCCTTTGAAGTCTTTCTATAAAACAAGGTAATAAGATGATTTCTATGGTAGACAGGAATCCAAATAGTTAATAATACAAGTTGTAAAAACAAAATGGCTAATAAAAATATGCTCAGAAAAATAAAATTTTTCTCTAGAAGGATCTATTTATTCGCATGTGATACATGTTTATATACATCAGGATGAAGGAGGACTTCCTGAGATTTAATATTCTTCAAACATTTTATACTGGGCCATTATTACACGTTCTGTGTTAGCTAACAAATGACCACAAAACTCAGAAGCTTAAAACAGTAGATAACTAACACGTAGCACTAATGTACTAATGGTTCATTTACTCTGAAATATTTGCTTTACTAATTGACTGGTTTTCTTCCACTTATTAAATGTAATATGAAATTTCTGATATTAGTAACATTTTCTAAAAAGTCATGCACAAGAATCAGTGGTCTTTTAAGATTTTTTGGTATATAGTCATCTTTAATGAGAGAAAATTTAATCCAATTATATTGAAGTCTTTATAAAAGCAGTGTTTTAATCATACTAACTTTCATTATTTCATAGATAAACAGAAGGTCTACAGATTGAACTAAATTGTATTTGTATTTTTACTGTTGATTATATTAAAAGATTTCCATGAATTTTAATGAGCACAATTGCTTTTGTGAGAATTCTTGTACTTTACAATTTAAATCAATATTACTAGATATTTAAATCAATTTTACTAGAGTCAAAGAATGTAGGAATTACACTTACAATACTTCAGAAATTGCATGTCATACACTGTAGTTGTATAACCTTTTTTAATACTCTAAAAAGTTCTTTTGAGTGTGATGCCATGTTTATTACATGTGTAATAAACTTTAAATATTGATAGGTCTTTGATGTAAGTGAGAAAATAAAAATTAAAGAAATTTCTTCCTTCATCTCTCAGAAATGTCTCCTGCTTGTTCAGTTCACCCTCATCTTATGACTTTTATTTTCCTGAGAAGTAGTTTTTGTGATTAATTTAATGACCAAGCATTCCAACCAATTGATAAGTTATTTATTTACATAAAATATCACTTGAAAATGGTCTAGTGTTTCTGATCTTTTTCTAGTCTCTCCTTTAAATTGTATCCTTAAATTTAGTTCCCAGTATTAGCATTTATGATCAGGAGTACTTTGAATTATCCTGATGATTTTAATGATAAGAAATCTAAGTATAGACTTAATTACTGATACTAATTTATAAAAGTGTTTTTCTTGCTGTCCCTTTTTTATTAGGTGAGTGTGGTCCAAGATTCAGTAAATATATCAGGACATACTAATACAAATACTTTGAAGGTGCCTGAATGTCGACTAGCAGAAGATTTAGGTAATCTCTGGGAAAACACAAGATTTACAGATTGCAGTTTTTTTGTGAGAGGACAAGAATTTAAAGCTCATAAATCTGTACTTGCAGGTACTTTCAACTTTTGGGCAATATTGTACATTTTTTCCATAAATCTGTGCATTAAATAATGATGCTTAATCTTGTTACAGCTCGATCCCCAGTTTTTAATGCAATGTTTGAACATGAAATGGAAGAAAGCAAAAAGGTAAACATGGTTTAAAGGCTAATATTTAATTTGTGCTAATGTAGAATAGTGAAATGTATGTTTTGAAAGTAACGGTTCATGTTCTTATTGTTACATTATGATTTTAGAAATAGAGGGATAGGGAAAAAAATTGTTCTGTAGTAGAACAATAGATGTAGCCTAATGTGGGTGAATATTCCAAATAATAGCTAATTTGATGTCCATCTGATGGCAAAATAAGTGGGTAGTTCTTAACCAAAAGAGTGGTTCTGGCCCATAGCTCTTTGAGAGTTCTCTGGTTAAGATGTTTATTCTTCTTTTCTAAACTATCTGTTGATTTTGTAATTCTGCATTCTTTTTACCACTAAAATATTTATTAGATTTTTTTTAAAAACGACATAAATTACATCAGTGTTATTATATATTTACTGTAACCAGTATCTCCTTGGTTTTCCCAAATGTTTGTCCTTCACTGTTGTCTTAAAATGTAGTCAGATTAAAGATCAGAAATTGATTCTTTGCTGGTTACATTACATAGCAGCCTTCATGGTCTAACTAGATAACTCCCAAAGTTTATTTATATGGCTCTCCTTCATTCTTTCTATAGAACTAAAGGCTGCAGCAAATAGCTGCTTTCTTTCCTTGGATTTTTGTTCTGCCAGATACTATGAATAGCTTTCTGATGACTTCCACACAAGGAAATATGAATAATGTCAAATATTATTGTCAGCAAAGGGTCAGAAAAGTCTGGTATGGTTTAGTGTTGGATGTTCAGCTTCATTGATCCCTTGAGAGAAACCAGATACAAAGATGTAGGAATAAAAAAGGGATAACTGCTCAAAAAAAAGGGGGGGGGATTACTGCTCATTGGACTTGAGTATGTTTTGAGCAAAGAGGTGATATGCCCATAGATAGTATGACATGTCATTTTTGCAAAAGGGAGAGTTCCAAGGTAGTGGCTGTGGAATTATATGAAATACCTGACCCTGCTTTTGCTTAGTGCTAGGAATAGCACCATTGGTTTTGGGGTCATAGGCATTGTGCTATGACCTTGGAATTCAACAAAGAAAAAATTAATAGCTATCTTCTTCTAAGAGAGAGGTTAAAAACTAAACACACATATTTTGTTTGGCCTAAAGGCTTTTGTTTGTTTTTGTTTTACTCTTTTTTAATTGAGAAATTGAGGTTTTATGTACCTACATGGTAGTACTTGTCTGGGTATACTTGTGTTAGACCTGCTTGCTTCACTTTGCCTGCTTAGCTTACTGAAGATTTACTTATCTCCATTTTAGAGTAGAGTTTAAAATAGAGCACTTGGGTGCAGATTTAGTTAAATTATTATCAAAGTTTTGCTTTGGTTCATTTGTGCGTGTGTATGTTCTTTGAGTATAACTTTTTTATGTTGTTTTCAATATCAGAATCGAGTGGAAATAAATGATGTAGATCCTGAGGTTTTTAAAGAAATGATGAGATTCATTTACACAGGGAAAGCACCAAACCTTGACAAAATGGCTGACAACTTGTTGGCAGCTGCAGACAAAGTAAGTGATTAGTTCTTAAAAAGCTGAAAAATCTCCTCAAGCTTCTTGTATCCAGAAAGCTATCATCAAAGATAAAACTCCAAATAACTTAAAATATTGAAGAATTAATTTATACTATTTATAGATGGCTCTTGAGCATATTATGAAATAGCAGACAGTGAAGATAATATGGAAATTAGATTTTTAAATCACTAAGGCATAAAAATATCTTGAACTAGTTAGAATATATAAATAAAATAGTAAGATAAAAAAGAAGAAAATATTGGATTTTTTTTCTAGCTTAATTCCCTGTATTCAGACATTTATTTTTTAACACGATAGCACAGAAAGAGAAAAAAATGTTAATGTTAAAATATTCTTTTATAATGGTGATTTTTTTTTTTTAAGAAAATTTATGTATTTATTAGAAAGAATGTGCCCATGAGGGGTGGGGAAGGGACAGAGAGAGGGGGAGAAGCAGACTCTCCACTGAGCAAGAGCCCAACATGAGACTGGATCCCAGGACCCCGAGATCATGACCCCAGCCGAAGTCGGATGCCCAAACAATTGAGCCACCCAGGTGCCCATATAATGGTGATTTCTTAAAGTTTGAGAATCAATACAAAAATGCCAGAAAATCTCAAATCCAGTAGTTCTCAATCCTGAAGGACATTGGGAGGTTTTTCTGAAAAGTATTGATGTTCATGCCACTTATATCTATGTATATAATATGTAAGTTTATGCATACGCCTATGTGTGTGAATATGTGCATGTATATATATGTACATATATACACATATACAGACAGAGGGAAAGAGAGAGTATGTGATATTGTACTTTTTTTTTCTTTTTAAGATTTTATTTATTTATCTGACAGAGAGCCAAACTGGGAGAAATGGCAGAGAGAGAGGGAGAAGCAGGCTCCTCGCTGAGCAGGGAGCCCAACTTGGGGCTCGATCCCTGGACCCTGGGATCATGATCCAAGCTGAAGGCAGACATTTAACCAACTGAGCCACTCAAGCACCCCAATATTGTACTTGTTTTATAAAGTATTACCAGTGGGGCCATTACTAGGCCAAATATATATAGAATCTGTTATTTTTTTATTCCCCCAAGTTGTTATTTAAATTCCTGTTACTTAGCATACAGTGTAATATTAGTTTCAGGTGTATAATATGATGATTCAGCAATTCCATATATCACCTGGTGCTCGACACAAGTGCCCTCCTTTATTGCCATCACCTATTTAACCCATCCCCCCATCCACTTCCCTTCTGGTACCCAGTTTATTCTCTATAGTTAAGACTCTGTTTCTTGATTTGCCTCTCTTTGTTGTTGTTTTTTTTCTCTATTTGCTCATTTGTTTTGTTTCTTAAATTCCACATATGAGTGAAATCATACGGTATTTCTTTTTTATACTTAGCATAGTACTCTCTGGCCCCATTCATGTCGCTGCAAATGGCAGGATTTCATTTTTTTTTTTTTTGCTGAATAATATTCCATTATGTATCTATCACAACTTCATTACCCATTCTTCCGTCGATGGACACTTGGGCTATTTTCTTTTTTTTTGTTTGTTTTGTTTTGATCGTTTGTTTGTTTATTTCTTTTCAGCGTAACAGAATTCATAGTTTTTGCACCACACCCAGTGCTCTATGCAATGCGTGCCCTCCATAATACCCACCAGCTGGCTCCCCCAACCTCCCAGCCACACACACACACACACACACACACACACACACCCCGGCACTTCACAACCCTCCGGTTGTTTTTCAGAATCCATAGTCTCTCATGGTTCATCTCCCCCTCCAAGTTCCCTCAACTCCGTTCTCCTCTCCAGCTCCCCATGTCCTCCGTGTTATTTGTTATGCTCCACAAAAAAGTGAAACCATATGATAATTGACTCTCTCTGCTTGACTTATTTCACTCAGCATAATCTCTTCTGGTCCCGTCCATGTTTCTACAAAAGTTGGGTATTCATATTTTCTGATGGAGGCATAATACTCCATAGTGTATATGGACCACATCTTCCTTATCCATTCGTCCATTGAAGTGCATCTTGGTTCTTTCCACAGTTTGGTGACCATGGCCATTGCTGATAGAAACATTGGGGTACAGATAGTCCTTCTTTTCACCACATCTGTATCTTTGGGGTAAATACCCAGTAGCGCAATTGCAGGGTCATAGGGAAGCTCTATTTTTAACTTCTTGAGGAATCTCCACACTGTTCTCCAGAGTGGCTGCACCAACTTGCATTCCCACCAACAGTGTAAAAGGGTTCCCCTTTCTCCACATTCTCTCCAACACACGTTGTTTCCTGTCTTGCTAATTTTGGCCATTCTAACTGTTGTGAGGTGGTATCTCAATGTGGTTTTAATTTGAATCTCCCTGATGGCTGGTGATGATGAACATTTTTTCACGTGTCTGCTAGCCATTTGTATGTCTTCATTGGAGAAGTGTCTGTTCATATCTTCTGCCCATTTTTTGATATGATTATCTGTTCTGGGTGTGTTGAGTTTGAGAAGTTCTTTATAGATCCTGGATATCAACCTTTTGTCTGTACTGTCATTTGCAAATATCTTCTCCCATTCCGTGGGTTGCCTCTTTGTTTTGTTGACTGTCTCCTTTGCTGTGCAGAAGCTTTTGATCTTGATGAAGTCCCAAAAGTTCATTTTTGCTTTTGTTTCCTTTGCCTTTGGAGAC
>PISX010025449.1:0-26245 GCA_004024625.1 Mellivora capensis | reverse complement strand
GAGAATGGTCAAGTTTCATTCTTCTACATATAGCTGTCCAATTTTCCCAGCACCATTTATTGAAGAGACTGTCTTTTTTCCACTGTATATTTTTTCCTGCTTTGTCGAAGATTATTTGACCATAGAGTTGAGGGTCCATATCTGGGCTCTCTACTCTGTTCCACTGGTCTATGTGTCTGTTTTTATGCCAGTACCATGCCATCTTGGTGATCACAGCTTTGTAGTAAAGCTTGAAATCAGGCAACATGATGCCGCTAGTTTTGTTTTTCTTTTTCAACATTTCCTTAGCAATTCGGGGTCTCTTCTGATTCCATACAAATTTTAGGATTGTTTGCTCCAGCTCTTTGAAAAATACTGGTGGAGTTTTGATAGGAATGGCATTAAAAGTATAGATTGCTCTAGGCAGTATAGACATTTTAACAATGTTTATTCTTCCAATCCATGAGCATGGGATGGTCTTCCATCTTTTTATGTCTTCTTCAATTTCTTTCATGAGTGTTCTGTAGTTCCTCAAGTACAGATCCTTTACCTCTTAGGTTTATTCCCAGGTATCTTATGGTTCTTGGTGCTATAGTAAATGGAATTGATTCTCTAATTTCCCTTTCTGTGTATTCATTATTAGTATATAAGAAAGCAACTGATTTCTGTACATTGACTTTGTATCCTGCCACATTACTGAATTGCTGTATGAGTTCTAGTAGTTTGGGGGTGGAGTCTTTTGGGTTTTCCATATAAAGTATCATGTCATCTGTGAAAAGAGAGAGTTTGACTTCTTCATTGACAATTTGGATACCTTTTATTTCTCTTTGTTTTCTGATTGCTCTTGCTAGTACTTCTAATACTATGTTGAACAAGAGTGGTGAGAGTGGGCATCCTTGTCGTGTTCCTGATCTCAACAGGAAGGCTGTGAGCTTTTTCCCATTGAGGATGATATTTGCTGTGGGTTTTTCATGGATAGATTTTATGAAGTTCAGGAATGTTCCCTCTATGCCTATACTTTGAAGCATTTTAATCAGGAATGGATGTTGGATTTTGTCAAATGCTTTTTCTGCATAAATTGAGAATACCATGTGGTTCTTCTCTTTTCTCTTATTGATTTGTTCTATCATATTGATTGATTTGTGAATGTTGAACCATCCTTGAAACCCAGGGATGAATCCCACTGGGTCATGGTGGATAATCTTTTTTTTTTTTTAATTTTATTTATTTATTTGACAGACAGAGATCACAAGTAGGCAGAAAGTCAGGCAGAGAGAGAGAGAGAGACAGGGAAGGAGGCTCCCTGCTGAGCAGAGAGCCAAATGTGGAGCTCTACCCCAGGACACCAAGATCACGACCCAAGCTGAAGGCAGAGGCTTTGGCCCACTGTGCCACCCAGGCACCCCTTTGGTGGATAATCTTTTTGATGTGCTATTGGATCCTATTTGCTAGGATCTTGTTGAGAATCTTAGCATCCATATTCATCAGGGATATTGGTCTGAAATTCTCCTTTTTGGTGGGGTCTTTGCCTGGTTTGGGGATCAAGGTAATGCTGGCTTCATAAAAAGAGTCTGGAAGTTTTCCTTCTGCTTCAATTTTTTGAAACAGCTTCAGGAGAATAGGTATTATTTCTTCTTTGAAAGTTTGGTAGAATTCCCCAGGGAATCTGTCAGGTCCTGGGCTCTTGTTTTTTGGGAGGTTTGTCTGTTTTTTTTTTTTTTTTAAGATTTTATTTATTTATTTGATAGAGACCACAAGTAGGCAGAGAGGCATGCAGACAGAGAGAGAGGAAGAGAAGCAGGCTCCCCGCTGAGCAGAGAGCCCAGTGCGGGGCTCAATCCCAGGACCCTGGGATCATGACCTGAGCTGAAGGCAGAGGCTTTAACCCACTGAGCCACCCAGGCACCCCTTTGGGAGGTTTTTGATCACTGCATCAATCTCGTTACTAGATATTGATCTATTCAGGTTGCCAGTTTCTTCCTGGTTCAGTTTTAGAATTTATAGTTGTCAGTCCTGGAAGCTTTTTATCTCCCCTTCTATTTTCAATGATAGCCTAGCTGTATGTAGTATTCTTGGCTGCATATTTTTCTCATTTAGTGCTCTGAATATATCATGCCAGTTCTTTCTGGCCTGCCTGGTCTCTGTGGATAAGTCTGCTGCCAATCTATTATTTCTACCATTGTATGTTACAGACTTCTTGTCCCAAGCTGCTTTCAGGATTCTCTCTCTGTCACTAAGACTAGTAAGTGTTACTATTAGATGCCGGGGTGTGGACCTATTTTTATTGATTTTTGAGGGGGGTTCTCTGTCCCTCCTGGATTTTGATGCTTGTTCCC
Source organism: Mellivora capensis (assembly GCA_004024625.1). Taxonomy (NCBI): domain Eukaryota; kingdom Metazoa; phylum Chordata; class Mammalia; order Carnivora; family Mustelidae; genus Mellivora; species Mellivora capensis. The sequence continues at coordinate 23,930 of PISX010025449.1, read as the reverse complement.
TTTGCCATGTTAGGGAAATTCTCTATTATAATTTGCTCTAATATCCCTTCTGCCCCCCCCCTTCTCTTTTTTTTCTTCTCCTAGAATCCCAAGTATTCTAATATTGTTTCCTCTTATGGTATCACTTATCTCTCAAATTATCCCCTCATGGTCCAGTAGTTGTTTGTCTCTCTTTTGCTCAGCTTCTTTATTCCATGTCATTTGGTCTTCTATATCACTAATTCTCTCTTCTGCCTCATTTATCCTAGCAGTAAGAGCCTCTGTTCTTGATTGCACCTCATTAATTCCTTTTTTTTAATTTCAGTTTGGTTAGATTTTAGTTCTTTTATTTCTCCAGACAGCATTTCTCTAATATCCTCCATGGATTTTCAAGCCCAGCTAGCACCTTGAGAATCGTCATTCTGAGCTCTAGATCTGACATATTACCAATGTCTGTATTGATTAGGTCCCTAGCCATCAGGACTGCCTCTTTTTTTTTTTTTTTTTTTTTTTTTTGTGGTGAGTTTTTCCGCCTTGTCATTTTATCCAGATAAGAATATGTGAATGTACACTAACCAAATCAGAAGAAACCCCAAACTGGGGGGAGAAGAAAGGGGGTAAAAAGAATTTTTTTAAAAGGGGGAAAAATATATATATATGTATATCTACAAGTATACATTATTATACATCTATACATTAGACTGGTGAATAGAACAGAGCCACCTACTTGATTTTGGGTGTATTTTGGTCTCTTAGAAGAAACTACCTCCCAAAATTTTAAAGAAAGGAAAACTTATATATATACAAAAGTAAGGGTAAAAGCGATGAAGAGATGGAATATGACCATAAAGATGAAATTTTTTTTTTTAATTCTAAAAAGAAATTGATAAGATCAGTTGGTTGGAAAAAGAAGGAAGAAAAAAAAACAGTGGGGTGGGGGGCAGAATGTGCTCAGGCTGGAGACTAGAACAAAGTGCTGTGCTATATTTAGGGTATATTTTGATCTATTAGAAGAAATTGTATCCCAAAAATTTTTAGGGGAAAAAAACCCTGTATGTATACAAAAAATAAGGTTAAATACAATGAAGGATAAAGTATGATTATAATAATGAAGGTTTAAAAAGATTTTTTTAGAAAGGTATTATTAAGATAAACTAGTTTAAAAATGTTAAAAGAAGAAAAAGGAAAAGTTTAAAAAATTAGAAAAGAAAAAAAACAAAATTTAAAAAAATTAATTTAACTTTGTAAGACTAAAGGATCATGGGGAGAAAGCCATGAATTCCATGCATTGCTTTCCCCTATCTCTGGAGTTCTGCTCTTCTCCTTGATCAGTGAGCTTGGTCTTAGCTGGATGTTCTTGCTGATCTTCTGGGGGAGCGTCTTGTTGTAGTGATTCTCAAATGTCTTTGCCCAAGGCAGAATTGTACCGCCTTTGCCAGGGACCAGGCTGAGTAATCTGCTCGGGCTCACTCTCAGTAACTTTTGTTCCCGCAACACTTTCCATAGAGCTGTGGAGGACGTGAATGAAAATGGTGGCCTCCCAGTCTCCAGCCCCAAGGAGTCAAGATCTAGGGGCCCCACTCCTCAGTGCGCCCTCAGAGAAAAGGGGTCAATCCCTCCCATCTCCCTGGTCTCCAGCCATGCTCTGGGCTCACCCAGCCTGTGACCGAGCACTTCTGTCTCTGGCGCACAGCCCTGTTTGGAGTTTCCAAACTCAGCAGATTCCTCCCTCCAGAGGAGGAAGGTGAGTCTCCCTGGATCTGCCCCTTGTGGGGTCTCTGCTCAAAGAGCAGTGCCCCGACTGTGCCGCGGATCATGGTTTAAGGTAACCCTGAGCTGAGAGCTCACTCCTCGGCTCCATCTCTGTAATCAGCTTCCCAGCTTTGATACCTGAGAGCTCTGCCACACTCAGACACCCCTGATCTTTCAGTGATCCCACGGATCCTGAGACCACACTGTCCCTGAAAAGGCTCCACCTCCGCTTAACCACTGGAGCTATGTCCCTCGGTGCAGCAGACTTCTAAAAGTTCTGATTTTGTGCACCACCGCTTGCCAGGAGCCAGCTCCTTCCCCCACGGTCTATCTTCCCATTGTTTCGGATTCACTTCTCCACATGTCCTACCTTTCCGAAAGTGGTCAATTTTCTGTTCCTAGAATTGCTGCTCTTCTTCTCTTTGATTTCCAGTTGGGTTTGTAGGGGGTTGGAATGGTTTGATAACTATCTAGCTGAACTCCTGTGACCTGATTTCATTTCAGTCCGGTACTCCTCTGCCATTTTGCCTCTCCTCCCCAAATATGTATCTCTTAGAAATCACAATATTGCAATAGAAATCTTCAGAAATTGGAATCTATGTCAAACCACTCATATTAATTCTACAGATATTTACTGAACACTTAGTATGTGATAGATATTGTTCTGGCCCTTTGAGGATATGGGGATGAGTAAGTGACAATCCCTGCTATCAGAGAGTTCACAAGCTGTCAGGAGAGACATTCACTGAAGATGCATGCATATATGACTGATGAGCATTTTGAAGTGTACTGTGAAAGCTTATGGGAGCACAAGATCTAGTCTAAACTGGCAAAGATGGCTTACCTGAAAGTTCCGCTGATGCTGAGAGCAAATGAGTGCATAAGGATAAACTGATAGGTTTTGTATTTTCCTCCACCACTCAAATTACGCAGGTATTTCTTGCATTCCTACTATGGGCTAAGCCTTGAGGAAACAGAAATAAGAAAGAAACCAGGAAGGATCTCTGCTCCCCCAAGACTTCAAAATCCACTAGAAAAAAACAAAATAAACTTCAGAGAAGCCAAATCCTATCATAAATAAAAAGCTTTGAAAACAGGAGGGAATGGTGGCCCTGCTCTCCCAAGAGGAGATAGAAAGCATGCCAAGGAGGGAATCCAGCATTGGGGTTTGGATGGCAATTTCCATGCTACCCCCTGGGCTTTTACGCTGTGAATATAAGTGATGCCTGCAGTGCCAGCTGGTATTGTTAACAACTTGAAGCATTAGTGTAATACAGTGATGCCCTCAGAAAATGAATAGAGCTGATAAAGAAATTAACGTGTTCAAAAATAAATGCATCATCTGCTGACTTGTTCACATCTTCACACACGGTAGAGTTCACTCAGAGCTAGAAAGAAAGAATACAGTGGTAACGTTAAACTCACAAGCGATGGCCAGGAGGAAGGTCATTGTCCCCTCCCCAGCCACATATAGTAAGTGACTGGAGAGCTTCCATTTCCAGTTTTCAGAGTACCTGCACATTCAAATTCCATTTTTTATGTCTAAGAAGTCAAAAACAATGAGTACAGATACGTCCTTCCCACTATACAGGTAAGGAAACTGAGACTCAGGAGAAGTAAGTCATTTCTAATGTCACATGCTGGAGAGCAATGAAGGGAGTATTAGAACCCATGTCTTCCCTGTAATCTCTGAATACCCCAGGGCAGTGCTTCTCAAACTGTAATGTGCATGTGAGCCATCTGGGAGTCAAAATACAGAGTAGGATTCATAAGTCTGGGGTCAGAAATAATGTTGAATAAATAAGCCCAACTGTGAGGATTTTAAACCAGGCAACAAAGTGTGGATTGTCTGATTCTTGAGCACAGTTTGAAAGAACAACCAGCCATAGAACCTGTCAGCGATGTCCATCATGGTTTAGAGAAGGATAAGCCCAAATTTAAGTAACCCAGTGGGGAGCCTGATGAGCACCTCTGTCCAAAAGGGAGATGATGAGGACCTGCACTTGGCTGGTGAAAGACCAATGGGAAGGCAGAGGTGGCTATTAGAGCCATACTAAGGCCATCTGCAATTTGGTGATATGAATGACCAAAAGGATGGAGAGAAAAGAACAAGTTTCTAAGCTGAGGGACTTGAAATTATCACTTGGAAAAAGTGGGAGAAATAGAAATTTGGCTTTAGAGCCCCCCATCTCTTCTTCCTGGAGCTCCTCCCTCACCCACCAAGATTTGATTTCGGGAAAGGGCCTAATGAATCCCTACAGCAGGTGTGCATGACAGGCAAGGAATAAGGCATCACCACTCTCAGAAAGAAAAGCATTGACGATTGAAAGGTATTTTTTAGTTCTCCCAAGAAGAGAAATCCAGACACAAGCAGCCAACAGAGGAGGAATTTAAAAGAAAAGGGAGATCCCCTGCTCTTGGGAAATGGTGCTATATCAGGGTTTCCACTGGCATGATGCTCCCAATGTGCCAGGCACCCTCCTGAATGCCTTACACATACGCCTGCATTAAACCCTAACAAAAATCCCATGAGGCTAACACTGTGGCCTCCACTCTAGAGATGAAGGATGAGGCACAGAGACGTTACACTTGCCCCAAATCACATCACAAGAGGTGACAGAGCTGGGATAAGAGCCCAGGCAGGCTGGCTCTTAGAAGATTAGTCTTGATGACAGAATGAGAAGTTGAGGCCATACAATCAAACCATTATATCAGCACTTTTGAAATTCTTTTTAAACAGTAGAAAGTCTTATTTTATTTATTCCAAATTACACCTTGCTCAGGAGACAGATAGATGATGGATGGATAGATAGATAGCTGAACTATTCCAGGTCAAGGGAACAAGAGTGACAGTCAGGAATCTGGAGCTCCTCCTATGTGACCTATCCCGTGTCCCACGTTGCCGACTCTAAAGCTGCTACATGGCTCCGTGGAAACCCAATCTGAACATGAGTACAGTGCAAAGCATCTAATTACTTGCCCCTGCTCTTCTAGGTTTTAAAGAATATACCCAAGGAGAAGCAGAGATTGAAATATCCATTTTATTCATGGAAATGCTGTGGGCTCTCCCACTACCTTCTCTGACCTAATTCACTCTACTGATGCAGATAGAGACAGAGGGTACAAGCACCCATCACAGGGTCAGGCAGGTTGGAGGTCAAGAGAACAAGAGACAAGAGACTTGTCTGGCAGAGAAATGTCAGGCTTTCACTCCTCTAATCCACCTCACACATTGCTGAGAGAGAGGGGGTAGAAGCAGGGTGACTTTCACAACTCTCAGGGCACCATTCCCAAAGAATACAATCTGAATGATGTCCTTGGGTGGAGAGTTCAGGAGTATATTCATGGTATGTAATGACCTGTGCAGTCCAAGTATCAACCAATCAAAATGAGACCTGAACATTAAATAGTCATACTTGTGCATACCACCTTAAAATCAAGCTGGGTGAAAAATGGATGAGAAAAGTTAAAATCTGGTGGAAAGCACACAATCAGAGCATTTCTGGCAAGCCACCTTATGGTTCACTAATCAACCTGTACATTGATTAGGTGCCTACCCTGGTCCAATTAGTGGGATCCAAATCAGCTTATACTCATATGGTGACTTACACAAAAAGAGTGCCTTATATGGGACTGTGGAGCTGAGGGGTTCTTCTGAGTGTCGGCTTTTCCAGTTCACCTTCATGCATCCAGAACATCTTTAAAGCCCTGTTCAAGAGCCTCTTCTGCTCCATGAAGGCTTTCTTGCTTACCATAAATGGAGATACTGTTTCCTTCTATATTAGCTCTCTTAACAGTTTGTATGACACTTTTACCCTTAATTATGCTTTTTTATGCCCATATTTTCTTTGCCAGATTAGATTATAAACTTAAGGACAGGATGTATGCTTTATTCATCTCTATATACCAATGCTTATTTCCATTGTCACAGCTTGGGCTAAGCACGGTGGAGGGTAGAAGGTGCTGTTGGCATCTGGTGTACGGAGGACAAGGAGGCTGTCAAACAGCCTGCAGTGCACAGGACAGCTGCCCCCTCCCTTCCCCCAATATCCTATCTGTCCAAAATGTCAATAGTGCCATTGTTGAGAAATCCTTCTGTATCCCTAGTGCCTGGTACATAGTAGGTGTTCAATAAGTGTTTGTTCAGTGGACAAATGGATAAATGGATGGTTTGCATTTTCTTAAGTAGATTATCTCTTGCCTGAATCCCCTCAGTATGGTTTGGCTCAGGAGTGACGTGATTGGTGTCTATGGACAGATGATCAGTCAGGATGACTTGCATTTTTAAAGATGATACAGAGATGAGTCTACATCTTTCTCCTCTTCAATCGTTCTCCACTGCCTCTAGGTCAAAATGCATATGCTTAACAATAGCGGATAAGGCCCACCATGACCAATCCCTGCCTACCATGTGCCCCTCCCTACAACATGTCCCATTCTATAAATGTTGGACAATTCAGTTGGATCTGCATGTTGATGTATAAATAGCCAAGCCATTATAAGGCTATAATGAAGAATGTGCATGCATCCGAGCATGTTTATAAATCCAGCCAATGATTTTCTTTATTGATGATTCTTAATCATAATAATGAGGCAGATCCTCAGACCTGTGGATACTGAACTGGGATGCTAAGGACCAGTGGTTCTTAAATCTGGCCATATTAAAATCATCTGGAAAGCTACTAATATGTTAAAACAGTTAAACACCTCAGGCCCAACCAGTTAAACCAGAATCTCTTGGCAGGTAGGAGAGAAGAGCATGATTTGAGACAAAACAAAACTCCCCTGTTTTGTACAGTTCCTAATGTGCTTCCATGTAGATTGTCAGGAGTTCTTCATAGAGGGAAACCTTCCAAAGGTGTAAGTGGCCATAGGAAAATGTGGTTTCCCGCCAAAATGAAAGTGACCAATGAAAAACCTTCTATTTTACACAGGATGAGAAGGAGAGTGGAGCACAGTTTCACACAGTGGGAACCAAGCCCAGGGAACCTACATTGGAAAAGTTGACTGATTTCTTTTAGAAATTCAAGCTAGGACAGTGTAGGGAAGATCACAGGCCAGCTGGATTTGGGAATGCCAAACCCTCCGATTTCATATGGGAACTATATGGTGCATGAGTGTGGTGTGACTGTCCATAGACACTACATTGAACTAATGATAGAGATCTTAAGCAATGTTTTTAAAGTCTTATTTTGATGAGAGTCTCAATGATGGGTGCACATCAAAATCGTCAAGGAAGAATTTTGAAATCAAAACCTCTGGAGCTAGAACCCATGTTTTTTGTTCCTTTATCATAAATTCCATGAGTGATTTTCAGGATTCACTCCTGGCCAATCGTGACTACTTCAAATAAACTAACATCTGATATAAAATCAATTCACCAGTTCATCAGACTTAAAAGCAAACAAGAAAGACCAGTATCCAAAGAAAAAGAAAAAGAAAGATCAGTATCATCTTCTGAATGTACTGAATTCCTGTTTTGGGGTGGTTCATTTCCAAAGGCTTTTATTCCTAAATAAACTAAAGGGTATTACTTGGAGATCAAGTGGCAGACAGCTCCATCCAGGACATGAACTGCAAGTAGGCAATGTTCCGTTAATAATGCCAGCATCTGTTCTGCGTTTTCAACTGGAAAGCAAGTATTTCCCATCTAACTCCACCGATTCACTCTTTGGAGTACTAAAAAAGACTGTGACAGATTCTCTCTTCCCATGCCAATGAATTGGGTTGGCCCTTTACAATCACTAAGATTAATTTACAGAAATATTTAATAAACGTCTTTCAAGGAAAAAAAGACTTTGAGATGCTTGTGGATTGGAGCATGGGCACATGCAGCTAACATCACATCTATGCCAATGGCCATTTGCCATGCTGTTTTAGGTCTACATCTGCTGCTGGTTAGCAAAAATTCCATTCACAGCTGTCCAGATGAATCAAATGTCCAATTAGCATTTCTTGCTCGGTGACAGGATTCTGCCCAGAACAAAAATTTTAAAACAGAAAGCACAACAGAACAGAAACTTTTATTCATATTCTCGCTGAAAATTGTACTCTGTGAATTCTTGAATGTCTTAGGGGAAAAAAAAAACATATAGGACACTAACAAAGTTCTCCAGCAATGTGTTTTTCCCCTAGATGCAGTTAAGTTCAAAGAATTTCAGTTCATTATATGCATGCCTTCCTGATGAAAAGCCTCAGTCTGTTCTTTCCTGTTCCTCAGTTCTAAAGACCATCAAAATCATAAGTTTGCCATTATACTACAAATGGAAGATGGAGTTACTGTCCACTAATAAAACCAACTTCTGCTTTCAACCTAAATGTCTAAAGCAATAGTGAAATGAACTCAGACTAATCTTCAGATTTCCCTTAACAGGTGATAACCAGAATTTGTTTTTTACTTGTATGTTCAAGTACGCTAAGGTATATGGCAAAATAACTATAATTCTAACTCAAAAAGACTCACAGTAGAGTAGCCCATGAAGCTACTTGTGTCCACCATTGTTTAAAACATTTTCAATGGTTTTCCATCTCATACAGACTAAAATTACTGAGGCCCAGCATAACTTAGCTTTTAGCTGTGTCTCCACATTCATTTTGACCCTGTCTCCCCTTGGCGTACATGACCCAGACATATTGGCCTAATTTCAGTTCTCTCTCTCTCAGTAAGCCAAATTCTTCTCTTCCCCTGGGCCTTTGCACGTGCTGTTACTCTTTAATACTTCCCCTACCTCTGCCCTTTATAACATTAATTTCTGTGATAGACCTTTGATCATATCTATTTAGTCCCACTCTCCTCCTATTGTAAAATCTAATTCCCTTCATTTCTTTGTAGCACTTGTGATAGTTTGTAATTTAGTTCTTTATTTGTGTACTTTTTTTTTGCCTTTATCTCCCAGTGGAAGGAAAGATTAAAAAAGCCAGAGCTTAAGTTATTCTTGTTCATCATATCTCCTCTGCCTAGCACAGTGCCTTTTATTTACTAGAATCTGAATAAATGTCGGGCATCTATAAGAATGAATGAGTGAATGTCTGAATTCATAAATGAATGAATGTGAATTGATGTATTAACAATGTGACCAAACCATGCTTTACAATGGAAGGGACATTTTTCTTTTCTCAGTCATGGCTAGTGAAACTATCCTAGGAGGTCTTCCTAAATAAGAGCCTTTCTCTGTAAAGACAAAATTAAAACTCAAGGGGACTTAATTCCTATAATAACTGCCATTTATATAGGACTTTGTAACTCACAGAGCACTTCCTTATACTTTTACCATTATTGTCTTCTCTGTAGTAGAGGAGAAAAATGAAACACAGAACTTCTATATCTTCTTAGTTGCCCAAGATCACAAATTAATAAGGAACAGAACTAGAACTCAAACTGAGGTTGACAGGTACTTAATTTACTGGTCTTTCCTCCCTCCACCCTCCTCCCAGCTTCATTATTCTCTCTGTCTTGCAGTCAAGTTACTCCTGCCAAAGTCTGGAGATGATTTTCAGAGGAATCTACCCTGAAGGAGAAATATAGTTTGATTTCAAATTTGATTGAATGTACAGCTAAATTAACTTGCTGGAGAAAATCCATTTTCTAGGAGCAGTTTCAGCATACACTTTTAGCAATTAACAAACATAATGTATATGTTAAAAACAAAAACAAAACCATTTTTAAAAGATAGTGGAAAAGGCTAAGTCAACAGAGGTCACACTCTGTGTCTCTAAGTCAATGGAGAGTCCGCTGCTCTCCTTATTAAGGATGGTCCCAGGGAGGAGACTCTCCGATATTTTTTTTTCTCCTGGAGACAGCTGTACATATACTTTGTCTAATGGAAGTACCCCCGTAGTTAAAATTGTTCCATTCGTTGTCATTTCCCTATGCCAAAGTTGATTTTTATGACAAGCTTCACTGTTCACTCACAGCCCAGATGTTACCATGGCAAGATGTAAGCTGTGGCTGCAGAAATAAGCTTCCCCTCACAGTCACACTGGTGTTTAAAGCAGTAATTACAAAAGCAATTTTTAAAGGCAGCTATGCTTTATTATTATTATTATTTTTACATAATGATGGTACTGTTCATTTTAAAATTATGATTGTGTATTACTACTATGTTTTAGTCAAACAATAATGATCAAAATTAAGAAAGAGAAGGAAAGAAAAGAGGGAGGGGAGAGGGGCAAGGAAAGAAGGGCGGGGAGAGGAAGAGGAGGAGAGAGGAGAGGAGAGCTACATTCCAGGATGCCAGCATCTTGTGTTATTAATGAAAATAAATTTAAAGATCCATTTTCTTTTTCAATATTAAGATCCCTTATAATTACAGCATTTCTCATTACCATCAACTTCCAATTCTGTTCTCAGCATGCCCAGGAAACTTGAACATATTCCAGGCAAGAAGAAGACCAATCAGGTTGTAACTGCTAAGGTCCTAGTGAAGGAAAAATTCACAGCAAAGACAGGGAGGACCAAGAAAAGCCTCACTAGGAGACCTGCTCTTGCTGTATTTGCTCTGTCAGCAGTTTTTCTTTTTCTTTTAAACTTTTAAGCAGATAGCCATGTTGCAAGAGCAGCAACCTAGCAAGGCTGGGTCTGCATAGACACTGTTGACTGCTGTCACCAGACGGGATTTGCAGCAAACCTAATCTGAACCATATGTCCTAATGTTCCAAGTTCTTGTTATGCTGCAGGATAATTAACATACATGGTAAACACTCCATGTGAAGGGAGCATTACATGTACCTTGTTCAAGCAAGATGTGTCTCTTTTTCTCTTGGTCCTCATTCTTCAGTGTCATGTTGAACCAATGGCAATCGTTTATCCTTAATTTGTCTAATATGAGTAAGACACATAGATATGGTTGGAGACACACACACACACACACACAAATGATGACGGAGCCAACTCAAAAGCTAAGGTACTGTCTACTCCAGACACAAATCCTCTTCTCCACCATGACCCAGATCTCTGCTCCTCTCTCCCCCAATGCAGCCCTTTCCACAGTCTGCTGTTGTGGTTCTTTAACTCTTGGGAATATCTGATCTATCTATATACAATTCTCACTCCTGGCCCTGATCTCTTAGACGCCTGAAAGCCCAAGAAAAGTAAGGGAAATATATAGGTATTGTGTACTGGGATTTGTGGTTGGTGCTTATACGTGAATGATCTCATTTAAATTTAAATTTAAATTTAAATTTTTCGGGACTATAGCAAGTCTGACATTACACATATTTTTATAAACACAGAAGTTGAAGTTTAAAGAGTGACTTGTTCAGCATGACAGAGGTAATAAACATGGCCAAGAGTCCAGACTCCAAATTCCATGCTCTTTCCATAGCAACAAACACACACACAAAAAAAAACTCTTGAGAATAGGGTCACAGATAACCCCTGCTGTTTAGGCTTAGAGAATGTAATAAGCATAACTTATTTATGACCAGCATCTTATCCCTTGAGATCCTATCCATCCCCTACTCCATGTAATTCCACTGGAGCTGGAAATGGTTGATTCTTTCCTAATCATGGTTCAAGGTTGTGCGATCCTGGTACTTCATTTCTCTACCAAAGCTAAATAGTCTGGGCAGTGGGCATAAGAGCCAAGCAAGATCAAGAAGCATTCATGTCTGGAAAGTGATAGATGGACCACAGGAAGAAACTTCTTTCCACTGAGTTTGCTAAACTGGAACAATGCAATTCTGGAGCTGCTGGAAATTGTATTTGCTGACTTCAGGAAGGAGCTCGTCTGCTGTAGTTGAGAATAAGACAGACCAGATGGCATGTTCTTTCACTTTCTTATGCTTTTGCATGTATGGTTCTCTACATCTAGAATACATAGTTTGCATTTCCATTCAGAAAGAAAAATATGCAGCTCCTGTCTCATCTCAGGTATCAGTTCCTTGAGAGTGATGTCCTCTTTCTTTATGTTGAGTTAAATACCCCTGCTGTATACCCTTGTGGCATCTTGTACTCACTCCTATGATTGAATTTATTGCACAGCATTACAATTACTGTCTACAATCCTTCCAACCCTCCAAATTATGAACTCCTAATAGTGAATATGTCCTGGTTATCACCATATTCACATCAGTTAGGAGAGCTGACCTACACATAATAGATGCTCAGTGGTTACAGAAAGGATAGATGGCAGGAGACCTTCAGTAAGTCTGAAAATGTTTCTTAAGCTCCAGAAGGTGTTGAGAATTATCCTTCCCAACAAAATAGAGGAAAAATTAGCTCCAAATTTTCTGAAATTCCAAATTCTCTGAAATTCTCTGTATAAAACTTAAACAGTGAAAATTATAGGCAGATATATTTTAGCACAAGCTAAGAAAAGAAGTTTCTGTCAGTCACATGTATCCCCAAATGGAGCTGGTTATTTGGTGAACTTATTAGTGGTATTCAAGAAAAGGTTGCTATAATATATGTTTCAAATTTAGGTGATGTTATTCCATTATCTTTTATCTTCCATTTTTTCTATTAGGAAGCCAGCCCTAAATCTTTGTTGTGCTTTTTCAGAGGGCAGTTATTTTCTTTCTTTCTTTGACTGGTTTTTAATATTTCTCTTTGTCTTTGGGGTTTTTTTTTCAGTGTTACTAATTTATCTATAGATGTGAGGAGGGGTTGTTTGTGTGCTACATATTATAATTAGAGTTTATAGTACTTCTTAAAAATGTGATCTGAGTTTTTGGTCATTTTTGGAAAATCTCAGTCAATATCTCTTCAAATATGCTTCTGCCCATATTCTCTTTCCTTTCTTTCTAAGACTCCAGCTATATATATGTTAGACCTTTACACCATGTCCCTATATGCTTCCATTTTTAATGCCATTCTCTCCCTGTATTATTCTGAATATTTCTTCTGACTTACCTTCCTGTTCACTAATTTGTTCTTTAGCTGTGGCTAATCTGATGTTAATCTCTTTAGTTCTTAATTTCATTTACTTTATTGTACATTTCTACAGTTTATATTTGCTCCTTTTTCAGTCTCTAGTTTCCAGCTGAAATTCTCTATTTTATCATCCCATTTCTTGAACATATTAATCATAGTTAATTTAAAGTTCATACCTGATAACTCCAATATGTAGATCATCTATGGGTCTCTTTCTATTTCTTATTTTTTGTTTGATTCTTTTTTGTTAATTATCCTCTCTTTCCCTCATTTTTTAGTTGAATTCTAAATATTCTGTGTGAAAAATTATGGAGATAATTCAGGACTTTAAAAGATATTATCTTCCTCAGAAAAGATTTGATTTTACTTGTGAAGACAGTTATAATAGATGTAGATTACCTTAATCACCTGAATCCCTTATAACTGGGCTTTAATCTATGAGAGCTAGGGTTAGTCTATCTCAGGCTACATTTACTCTTAAAATATAGCTCTTCAAGGATTTTGACTTGGAAACCTTAGCTCTCTATCTAAGCAAGGCCAGTCCTCCTTGATGGAACCTGTACTCAATTTTTGGTGGCACATCCTTCATATGAATCAAAACAAAGAAATCAGTCTCTTAGCCACCAGTTGACACCAGTTGGACTCAACTCTATGGATTCCCCTTTCTCTGAGTTTTTGCCCTCTCAAGTACTTATTGGGATCTCTCCAATACTTTAAAAAAGGTAACACACACACACACACACACACACACACACACACATAGATATATAGGTATAGATATAGAGATACAGATACGGATATAATTTTCCAAAATGTGTCTACTTATATCTACATCTACATTTTAATATCTTGCAATTTTGGTGATTTTCCAACACTTTCAAAGAGATTTTTAAAAATGCTTTGTCCAGCCTTTCTCATCATTCCTAATGAAATGATTTGTTTAAAACAAGTTAGTGTATTATGTCCAGAAGTAGAATCATGCTTTAGTATTTGTATGGAAGAGTGAAGTTTCACTGGACAAATATTAAACTTTATCTGGAAGAGTAAATGCAAGAAATAGCCAAGAAACTTTTTTTTAATTAGGGAAAATTTGTCTTTATACTATAAAGTTTTAGTAATAAAACTGTATGATGCTGAGATAAGAAGAGACAAATGGATTCATATAAAGGAAAAAAACAAAATTGTTGGCTATACTATATATTTATTATGTATTTTATATAAAGGAGGCATTTGACCTCATATAAAATTAATGCCAGATGAATTAAATATCTAAAGATTCAAACAGTCATAATATTGAAGAAGATTAAAGAAATCCTCCCTAGGTCAACACACAAAGTAAAAACAAATTAAAGATTGTCTACCTTTAGTAAAACTTTTTTAAGGCAAAAGATACCATAAGAAGTGTTAAGGGACAAACAGGTAAGCAATAAACTGGGAAAGATATAAATCTCAAACATTTATGTGCATAGACACATCTCTTATGGAGAGATTCAGAGAGAGACAGATATATCTGTTTATATATATTTCTTCAGCCTGCATGTATATGTGTACATAGAGACACAGAGATAGAGAGATGGAAAAAAATTCCAACATTGTCAATAAAAAGATAAATTATCCAATAGAAAAGTGGGCAAGGTGAATAGACAATTTACATAAAAACAAAAATTTAAAAACCTATTTAAGATGCCCAGCCTCACGACATTAAAAAAAATCTAAAAACCAAATAATAATAATAGTTTTTTAATTTTTTAAATTAACAAATATTTATTTACATCCTTGTCAAGGATGTGAGGAGATAGGAGCTCTTATGTACTCTTGGTGGGAAGACAAATTGATGCAAATTTTATGGAAGACAATTTGGCAGTATTTACCAAACTTTAAAATACGCATATCATTTCACTTCTAGGAATCTCCTCTATGGAAATATTGGCACTTGGGTAAAAAGAAATATACTGAAGCATTATTTCTAATGGTGTAAAATTGGAAACTATCTCAGTGTTCCCCATGTAAAGGAATGGTTAATTACATTTTTGTGCTTACATTAAATAATATACTGTAAATCTATTTAAAAGTACAAAGCCATTCTAGACTTACTATAGTAGACTATATGTTGATTAGTGACTATATATTGATTAGTGAGGAAAGCTTGTTCCTCCACAATTAATTAATTACATGAGCCTTAAAAACAAAATAGGCCTGAGAGAGGTGATATATCTGTGTAAATGAGTTTTCGTTATTAGAAGTTAGTGATTTTACGTCTTATAAAATGGGAGGGGGCATCTGGGTGGCTCAGTCAGTTAAAGGTCCAACTCTTGATTTCAGCTCAGGTCATAATTTCAGGGTCACGGGAGCAAGCCCTCAGCTGGGCTCCACGCTCAGCTGGGAGTCTGCTTGGGATTCTCTCTCTCCCTATCCCTCTTCCCCTCCCCCTGCTCGTGTAGGCCCTCTCTCTGTTTCTCAAATAAGTAAATAAGTCTTTTAAAGGGGAGAGATGAAGAGCTATCAGGAAGGAAGAGAAGGCTGAAGGCTTTGGAGCAAAATAATCCTGATTATTTTCAACTCTCGACAGACAATGACTCTGTGAGGAGATCCAATGATACACCAAAGAACAAAAGCCCTAGAAACGAAGTTCTTTCTAACAGTTTGTCTGGGTAGAGAAGAGGGCGGGAGAAGTTCCAGTCTTCTCTGTCAAGGGCTGTGCTGGAAGGTGCTTGGGGGACGGCACAGCTACCACCTCGTGTCCAGACCCAACCGAGGCACACCCAGGGCTGTCCTCTGAGCTGAGAAAGGAGCAGTGGTGGAAGAAGGGCCTGAGCTGGGGAGTGAAAGACCCAAATAAGCGAGGTGAGCAGGCAGATGAGCTTCTCTGGACCTCGCTTTGCTCATCGGCCCATTTGGAACTAAAAACACTTACTTCACAGGGTGAGGTGAAAGTGGAGCGAGACAAATGCGACAAGCACACATCTTACTCATCGGAGCCTGTTGTTTCAAATAGTGGCCCATGGTTCTTAGTAAAAAGTAAGCAGCCTGGGATCTGTGACCAACGGGTTTATGCTCTTTCCCATTTGCTGCTGATGCTTCGGACAGCGCTACAGACCGAACGTTTGGGTCCCTCACCCCCAAGTCCTAGGCCAACATCCTACCCCCCCCCGACCCCGTGTGATGGTAATTAGGAGATAGGCCTTTGGCAGGTGCTTAGGTCATGAGCGTGGAGCCCCCATGATTGGGATTAGTATGCTTATAAAACACACCCCAGAGAACTCCCTCCTCCCTTCCACCCTGTGAAGGCAGTAAAGTCCTCACCAGACCCTGGATCGGCCATTGCCAGGACCCTAGACTTCCCAACCTCCAGAACTGTGAGAAATACATGCTTGTTGTTTATAAGCCACCCAGCTTATGGCATTTTTGCTCTAGCAGCTCAAATGGACTAAGACAGACGAAGCATGTTACATCCGTGTCATGCTGCAGGTCATGTCGTGGGCTGAAAAATAGTTTCAGCCTGCTGAGAACATCGCCGTCCATCCCGCAGTTCGTTCCCCTCTTCTAAGAGGATTCTCATCTTGGTGTCAGTCATAGGCTTTTCATTCTGTGGGATTCAGAGCATCACTAAGAGGCAGGCTGAATGTGATGTTTATACAGGTGAGTAAGGTCCCCCCCCCCAAAAAAAGTTAGGGTGCATGTGTTGGGGGGAGATGTGCATGTGTGTTTAGTAGGTAAGAAAGATGTGAGATGAAAAGGGTTGAGGTCACCGATGAACCACAGATTATCTCCCAGACATGCTGACCCCTGCATCTAGAATATTTGCTGGTCAACATTCAGGCAGAAGAAAACTGAATCACTGACAAACCTACATTTTCTAATGACATTCTATGTTATTAAACCTTTAATGAAAAAAGCCTGAGCTTATTAAGTCTAGCTTATTAAGCTAATTTTTTTGCTCTATTTTTCATTTTATAAAGAGATCCAAATTCAAAGCCTGCACAACAAAGAAGTGCTCATTTCCCCTTTATGGTGTAGTGTGTTTGTTTTGTTTACTTTAAATTGGGCTTAAATTAGGCCTCAGAAGGAGGGAATTCATTAAAATCCTGATCTGTGATGTTGGCAAATTGCCATCTGAAAGTCCTGCATTCCTTTCTTTGATAGGACTCGAAGAAAAAAATCATAAATGCCAAAAAACAAGATTATGGTTTTGCTTGATGTGCCAATTTATGATGTTTTCATCAGATTATAAAATCATAAAGTTAGAAAGATAAGGAGGAAAAAGAGTAATTCTTGATAGGTATATTTCCTTTTCCTCACTTAAAATATACGTGGACATTGTGTACATTCTGTGTGTTTTCTTCTAGAATCTTTCTATGAAGATACCCACAAATCCATAAACACACATGTTTGTAGTAAAATTGGTATCACACATTGTGCAGACATTTGTATCCTGTTCTTTTCCACCTAATCTTATACCATTGGTATAATATACCAATATACCAATATACAATTATACCATTATACCATAATGGCATAATATACCATTCTATCATTGTTATTGCTCCTGCCATAGAATGCTATTTTAAAGAGTATTTTTTAACATGGCTACATACTACCCATCATAGATTAGACATAAATCATCATTCATTGAAGAGTCCTTATCCCTGCTGGTACGTACTCTTTCTAGTGAGTCAGCATCATAAGTCATGTATGAACAGTAACCAGGTTTAAACATAAATTTGGAATCCTGTATCTCTTTAGATTCTTAGAAATGGAATTTTTGTAGTCAACGAAATGCTCATTTTAAAGCTCATGGGATAATTCTTGTGAAATGCCCCCACACACACGACATTTGTTACTGGATGACTCCCATAAGAGGGAACACGGGCCAAGATTTCACCCCACCCTCATCAGCCTTAAGCATCATTCATTTCAATCATACCAATTTATGTGGGTCCTTTGCGCATTTTTATACCAGTGTTAGTGTTCATATAATTAGAAACTTTTTTTTCCTTTTCTAATTTAGGGCTATTCATCCTTCATTCTGTTTGTAAATGGGTTTTCCAGTTTGTCGGACACCGTTACATTTTGTTTTTGGTGTTGGTGACAAGTGACTTACATTTTTTGATAGCTGGATACAACCATCTTTTTCAACAACCTCTCCTGTTGCTTTTTTTTTTTTTTTAAAGATTTTATTTATTTATCAGAGAGAGAGGAGAGAGAACGAGGACAGGCAGACAGAGTGGCAGGCAGAGGCAGAGGGAGAAGCAGGCTCCCTGCCGAGCAAGGAGCCCGATGTGGGACTCGATCCCAGGACGCTGGGATCATGACCTGAGCCGAAGGCAGCCGCTCAACCAACTGAGCCACCCAGGCGTCCCTCTCCTGTTGCTTTTATGCTAGCAGTCCTCGTCTGTCCCTAATTAGTTTACACTCTGCCAGTGCTTTATTCTGGTGTTTAAATTTTTTGAAAAAATATTTTATCTATATAAAATACATCTTCTGGGAACTATAAAATAAGGATCTAACTTTATTTTTCTCAAATTGATTTAATTACATCAAGTTAGTTTTTGAATATTTGCTTGTTCTGAGGACTAAAGTGACCAAAGACTTTTTAGTTATCTCAGGGAAGCCTGAAATGTCATAGGTCCCATCCCGGATTGTATCTAAGAGACTAGGAAAGAATTCACCCTTCAGATGGGTTTGCAGGAGCGGCCCTTAGAGCAGAATCAGGTCGTTTTCTGTTTCATCATTCAAATGCTGATGTTCAACATGACAGTTACTGTAAACAAGAAAAGAGAAAAAAGTCATTAAGGGGATCAAGCAAATTAGGAAAGTGCAAATCATGCCTCTATTAAAAAAAAACCTGTAAAGGAAATTAAGAGAAATCGGTTTCTGAGCAGGCCTTTTGCCCCCCAAGAGCCCTTATTTAAATAGTGAGTATAATCATCAGACCATAAAACTCAATGGACACAAAGAATATAACACTGTAAAATTTTTCTGAGACTTGTTTAATACCTAGCCAGAGCCTTCATTCTGTCCGATGTAGAACACGTAAGCTCTTTCTTAAATCAGATAAATCAGTCAATTAGTTAAGTGATTTTCTTTCCAGGTACTTCAGGCTAAGATTTTCATCTGTGTTCTGCTCATCCTGCCCCCAGTGTGGCGTCTAACTTTGAGGGGAACTTTGGTGGGGTGCGGTGTCTGGTCTACAGCTTGCCTCCCATGTCTGATGGAATTTGTTGGGGTGTAATGCACCACGTATACACTGGTCGCTACCTTGGGTTCCTTCTGTATCCACCAGCGTGTATGTGCCTTGTCTCCAGAGGGCAGACCCACAGAGGTCATCATCCTCACTCTGATGGCCCAGCTCTGTCAGCCCCGCAGTGTCCCTCTAAGGGGCATGTAGAACTTTGGGCTACTATGCTGTGTGCCTGTTGGGTGTGGGGGGTGGGAGGGGTGCCCTCTCCACTGACGCCTGCCCTGTCCCCATTTGTAAACTACTTTCCAAAGTGGGTATACAAGACTTCTCTGAAGCAATGCTCCCCACTCGGGCTTTATCTAGGGAGCAAAATACAGATCTCCTCTTCCCAGAGGTGCCCCCATCTCTCCGGGCTCTGTTCTGCTATCATGGGTCAGTTCCAGGCTTATTCGGGAGCAGAGGGAAAGGGACAGACCCGTCCCTGGAGACGACTGCCAGCTAGGCTCCTTTATCCTTAACTGAAGGTCCTCTTCACCCAGGCTGTGACCTTTTTCTATAGAAATCTGTAGAGGGAATTAACCCTTTATCTGGCTTCCTTCAGAGTTTTAGCCTTAAAAATAAGACAAAACACCACCTCATCTCACGCCTCCCCTGCAAAAATAAAAGGCCTTGGATTTTTTTTTAAGATTTTATTTATTTATTTGACAGGCAGAGATCACAAGTAGGCAGAGAGGCAGGCAGAGAGAGAAGGGGAAGCAGGCTCCCTGTTGAGCAGAGAGCCTGATGTGGGGCTCGATCCCAGGACCCTGAGATCATGACCTGAGCCGAAGGCAGAGGCTTTAACCCACTGAGCCACCCAGGCACCCCAAGGCCTTAGATTTTAAGAATAGTGCCTCTGCTCTGAGTTTTAAGAGTCTTTTATGGAACTTTTTTTTTTTTAAACAAGCAATGAAAGAATTTGCCTCTATTCTTTCTAAGTCTCCCTTCTAACAGTGTTCTCTGAAGCACTGGATCCCAAGTCAATGGAGATAGGATCATGGTGGGAAGGAGGAAAACAAACCTTATTTAATATTTCTAAGTTTTAATCTGTAATGTGTGTGTGTTTCCAGTCTCCAGTTATCTAACAAAAGTCACCACATGTACACCCACTTCCCCTCCGCTCAGAGCCAACAAAGAAGGAAGCCAGCCATTCTACAGTTTCCTGAGCTGAAGGGTGGGGAAAGAGACTCTGCCGCAGACATATACACATCCATTAATTACCAACAAGTGCACTTCTAAGTGAGCTGACGTGATGGAGGGAGGGGGGGCAGATTTCTTCCAGATCTTTGGTTTCCTACATCAGAAGTACCCCCAGGAACAAAGGGTGGAAATAAGGGCAGCTGAAGGAAACTATTGATAGGATCAGAAACAGATTTAAGCATTCAGAAAATTATCTGTTTCCACGTAGTTTTAATTTTATAAATTCGACAATGTGTATTGAATGACAAAGAAAGAAATTCTATCCGCATGGACCCTACATATTGGACAGTGAACACATTCTAACCTTGTAACAGCAACAGCAAAAAAGCCAGATTAATCTGCCTCCAACCTGAAATGACTTTGGGATTGTCAGAGAAGTGAACTGGGGAGAACAAGTTCCCACCTCTGTTCATTAATCAATTTGAGGTGTCTTAATTAAATTCTCCTCTGAGCTTCAAGAAGGTGAAGAGGGACTATAAGGTATGCCTTGAGCAAAATTCTCCCATAACCACAATGTAAGTAGGGAGAGATAATCTCTGGATCTTTCTGACACAAAAAGAAAGTGGAATTTTTTTCCTGTCATACATTCTCTGTTTGAAGGACTAATGTAGGAAAGAAACTAGATTTATGTAAGGTTCTCATTCCACAAAGCAGAATTGGGCTTGAGTTTCAGTTTATATATATTAAAATATATATATATATATAAATATAAATATAAATATATATATAAACTTACCTTCATTTTTCACATTAGCATCGAGGGAGCAAAGCAGAAACCAGGGAGAAGATAAAATGAGAGACATATGGTAACTGCTATGGGTAGAAGCGATGATCCACAGTAATTGGATATCACATCCTCAGTAGAATAATCAGTCCCTAAATTCTCTGGTTCCTTCCTTCCCCTTGAAAGTCCTGTAAGGGATGGGGCTCACTCATTTGCTTCTTGCTATGTCTTGTCATTCTGTCATGCTGTAACCTCAGTTTACCATGTGGTGCCCTTGACCGTCAGACCTCTTCTTGGTCACCTCTGCTGCATTCTTTTTTTTTTTTTTTCAGTCTTTTAAAAAAGGAATTTTATTGCCATGGCTTATTTTTTCCAGTTTTATTGTGGTATAATAGACATACAACATTGTATTATCCCAAGATGTACAGCATAATAACTTGATATATGTGTATATTGCAAAGTGATTACCAGTATAAGTTTAGTTAACATTAATCACCTCACAGCAATAGCAAGTACTGGAAAGGATGCGAAGAAAGGGAACCTTTGTGCACTGTTGGAGGGAATCCTCTGCTTCATTTTTAACTTCGGGGCTGTCACCCTAGGTTGGCCTTCCCAAGGACATAGGAGAAGGTTCTCTCCCCAGGAATATTATAGCTCCTTTACAAGCAGCCCCAAGGACTAGCCTGGCTCTTGTCACTTTCTTTCTTTCTTTCTCTTTCTTCCTTCCTACCTTCCTTCCTTCCTTCCTTTTTTTCTTCTTCTTCCTTCCTTTCTTTCTTTAACATGTATTCAACAAATATTTGATTAGCAGCTACCACACACCTGGCATTGGGCTTGAAACTAGGGGTCACAGTGGAGAACAAGGCAATGATGGTCACTGACTTCATGGAGCACATAATCCAATATTCTAATTTTCTTCCTTTTCCAATAAACTTCTGATAATCTCCTCAGATGCAGAAAAGCATCTGGAGGGCAACTTGAGGCTCATGCTCAAAAGCATTCATGCCCACCAGTGGCTACCCAGCATCTCACAACCTTCTTGTCTCTCCACCTGGCGATGAACTGCCTTTTCACCAAGGTATTTTCCCCCTACTTACCTTTCTCAAATGTTTTAATCCCATGTCACACAAAGCTACTTTCCATTCCATTCCATTCCATTCCATTCCATTCCATTCCATTCCACTTCTCACCATTTTTTCCCCAAAAGGGATAAAGGGTCATTATGAAAATGGAATTTCATCAGCCCAAATTGGTCAGTCATATTGATTATATTATGTTCAATCTATAGAGTCAAATATTCATGTTAAAAAAACTTTATAGGCAATGAACAATGAAGTTCATGGTCAGAATAATAAATAGAGGGTACATTTTGTATGTTTTGCATATTTTTCCTACTACTGAATAGTAAGGAACCTATTCACAATTTTAGAGAAGAGTGACAACATCACTTTTATACTTCCCATCCTACACAATGTATTTACTATTTACAGAGCTTTGAAAATGAATACTTAAGCAGAATTGGGTCTGCTAATAATAATAAACTATAATGGGTCTCCAACTTAAAGGGGAAAGGTATCCAGTTAATTTCTTTACACTTTCTCTTCAGGATAGTGCTTTGTCCTTCCCTAAAATGCTGCATTGCAGGAACAACCAGCATTCCCTTTCTTCTTAAAGGATTCTCTGATTAAACTATAGATAGTCTGAGCTCTAATTTTACCTTGTGCATAATTACATACTCTATTCATGGTTACAAACATTTGTAGATTTTTTTTTATTTTAAGATTTATTTATTTGAGAGAGAGAGCACAAATGGGAAGGGGCAGAAGGAGAGGGAGAGAGAATCTCAAGCAGACTCCCTGCTGAGCGCAGAGCCCAACATGGGGCTTGATTTCATGACCCTGAGATCACAACCTGATCTGAAATAAAGAGTGGTGAGCGTAACCAACTGTGCCACTCAGGTGCGCCAAGACATTTGTGTTTCTGAGCATCATTCCGTGAGATGGAGAGGCTAGATCATCTGGTTTCCTGATGACAAGCACCTCTGAATTGGTGTCAAAAGTCAGACTTAGGGGTGCCTGGGTGGCTCAGTGGGTTAAGCCTCTGCCTTTGGCTCAGGTCGTGATCCCAGGGTCCTGGGATCGAGCCCCACATTGCATCGGGCTCTCTGCTCAGCAGGGAGCCTGCTAAACCCCTCTCTCTCTGCCTGCCTCTCTGCCTACTTGTGAGCTCTCTCTGTCAAATAAATAAATAAAATCTTTTTTTTTTTAAGTCAAACTTATTCCTCCTATCTTGAAAACACTCCTTGTATATATTATGCAAGATAGGTTTTATGGTGGGAGTGAATGTGTATTCAGAACTGGGAAGGAATTGAGAAAGATGTTGCAATGCAGGCAGAGCAGGGCCTAAATCACCATAGACCTTTGTGAAATTCTGATCCTCTGCATTGTCACTGCCTTGCTTACCCCTGTGATGAGAGGGTGCTCATGAGGTCAGTAAAGCTGACTAAAGATAGTCAAGCAGAACCAGGTTATTCAGGGACCTCAGACGAGTAACAGCTGTGAATAGGACATCCTATGGTAGTGACAACAAAAGAGAAAGCTGGCATGACTGTCTTGAATGCATAGGTGTAAAAATGATGCCTAGAAATAGCCTAATTCTCTGCAGTGACTTTATTGACCAAAGGCAGAATCATCTGGGGACGCCTGGTGGCTCATTCGGGTAAGCTGCTGCCTTTGGCTCAGGCCATGATCCCAGGGTTCTGGGATAGAGTCCCACATTGGGCTCCTTGCTCAGTGGGGAAACTGCTTCTCCATCTCCCTCTGCCTGCTGCTTCCCTGCTTATGCTCACTCTCTCTCTCTCTCTCTTTCTCTAACAAATAAATTAATAAATCTTTAAAAAAAAAAAAAAAGGTAGAGTCATCTGAGTGGAAGAAACACAATGAAGTACACCTGAGAATTCTGAGTTTGTCAGCAAAATCAATGCAGAAATATGATATGGAAAATTTTCCTGGACAGAGGAAAAAGCTAAGTTGATTCCAGATTAATAGATAGTAACTCATGCAAAGGAAGCCTATGGCTATAGATGGGGGTTGGTCAGCCAAAAAAGTGTAGATAAACTGGGATCAGAGAGGCAAAACTTGGTATCGTGTGCTAGTCCTACCCAGGGGAGAGAGGTTGAATAT